>JARHVA010004358.1:0-290000 GCA_037957365.1 Torreya grandis | reverse complement strand
AGAATATTCAATATTTTTACCTTTTGATATAATTGCCTTTTGTTTAAATGATTTGGCTTTTAACTTTTTTTTGAAGGATTTTTTTAATATTCCTCCTCTATACAAATTTGGAATGACCAATCATGGGAGAGATAGTGATATAGATGAATGATTTTTAGCCTAAGGCTAAAGGAAGCTAAGTATCCCAAGACAAATTATGTATTATAATACTTATTCTTGATAATGAATTGAGTATGTGATATCAAGTCTCAACCACATATATGCCTAGTTTTTGGAAAAAGGAAGAAGGGAAAAATGAGATCTAAAGGAGGACTGATGAAAGGAAATATTAATGAGAAATATTGCCTAAGAATTAATCACATGGTAATAGGATATACTAATCAAAGGGAAGAAGGTAAATATAACCAAGTCACCATGAAAACTATCTATGAAAAATATAGATAAGAAAAAATATAATCATGAAGATACAAGAAAAGAATTTTGAGAAAAACTCTAAAGGAAAATACAGCAATGATAAGGAAAAGACAAGTATATGATAAGGAAAATGATAAAATAAGATAACTATAATATAAAAAGAAGGATAAACATGATATAAGATAATAAATAATTTGATAAAGTGTCAAATGATATAATAGAAAATAGAAACAAGATTGGATCACATGTCCAATCTAGATATAAATGAGAAAGCGCCATGCATGTGCTCATAAATACTGGTAAATCTATTCACACACATTATCCAATACATCAGATATGTCTCTATGAATATGAATGCAAACTAATGCTAAGGTCTCATCAATATTTTATGAATACTATGAAAATAATTCTTATCTTATCTCCTTAATTGAAAAATTAAGAATGCTCAAAGGCTCATGCTAAAGAGGGAAGTCAAGCAAAGGCTAGTCAAGAGAATGCATGGAAATAGTTACTATAGGAGAAGGAATCATAGGTATAAAATGATCTAAAGGTTAAATATTCATGTGTGGAGAAGGATCCATAGGTGAGGGAAGATCTATAGGTGAATGAATCACAGGTGGAGGCACAAAAAGTGGTGAAGGGACCATAGGAGGTGATGGAACCACTAGAGGTGGAGCCATGTGAGAAGAAAGAGGAGACTTATTATAGGAATGACCTATGGTAGGAATGGTATAAGGTCCAAGGATGGATACAAGATGATCTTTAAGATGTTAAATAATGTGGTAATGATTAGTGTGATGTGTGCCACATAGGTGCCATAAATAATATACCTCATCATACTTAGGTAAATATTCAAGAAATACCTTTTGGGGAGGTATGGTTTTATTTGATAATGGAGAAGGATGAAAGGTATTATGGTATTGTCAAACCTTATGATAATGAGTGGAAGAGTGATTATTTATCTTATGGAAGCAATACACACACACATACACACACACACACACACACACTTATGATTGGCTTTAATAACACTCACAAAAAGAGGTGAAATAGGAGTGAAATTATTTGAAGAGGACTCATCAGTCTAGTTGGTGGGTAAAGGAGCCATCTTAGGTAGCATAATCAAACCATCATTAAGGGAGGGTGATTATGGGGAAGAAGTGGAACTAGGCTCAATAGGAGGACCACTAGGATGAAAATTAGGAAGAGGCATAGTAATAATAGGAAAGGAAATAGGGTTAACTATAGGGGGAAAAGGAATAGGCTTAACTATAGCTAGCCCTACTAAAGAAGAGGTAGGATTTGTATAAGGTCTAAGGAGTACTACCATAGGTGTGTAAAAGTGGTAAGATATGATCATAAAATGATCCAAGATAATTGTCCTAAGTGGTTCATCATAAACTAGAGGTTTAGACACCATCTCTACCCTATGATAAAGAGGAAAAATGGAAGAATCAAGAACTATAATTGAAAGAGAACAATGAGATGTATGAAAATACTCAAGTAAAGTAGAGTGGTAATGAAAACTATTAGCATCATAGGTCTAGACAAGTATACCTAAAAGAGGAACATCTAAATAATAACAATCATCATAATCTAGAGTATGAAGGTCGATGACATAGGTCATGATGACCTTGTCATTAGAGGAAGCTTAGTGAATAGAGTACCTAATCTTGGTTAAGACTATGGGAATGTCATCATAAGGAGGCTTATGAGAATGAGGCTGCAAAGATGTAAGAATCTATGAGATGATATGAGGTGAGAGATTGGAAGTTTTGATCTTTAAGTTAATATATTTGGGCCCATCATCACTAGAGTCTAAAATGTTGGGAGGGAGTTTACCAATGAGCTCAAGATTCCCATTGTAACCTCTGGTTGAGTTGGTAAGAAAGTTGAGATGATGCGACTCACAAAATGGAATGATAGGTAAATTTTCAAGAGTAAGAATCTTGAATACACCATAATCTTGGAATTGTACAAAATCTCCAAGGTTTATTGTCTCCTTGAATCCTATAAATGGATCCATTATGAGGAAAGTTTACACATTGAAAAGTGGAAGATGTGACAACTCACATATGACGAGTCTACGACCTACTAAGTAAGATGTTATACAAAAGGGGAAAGTTTAATATTATCACCTTCACACATATGATGATAGGTGTGATGGTAATGGGAAGCCACACACATGATAAGGGAGTTATTTACCTTCTATCATATCCTTGGCATGTGATATATGTAGATTTGAGATTACATTCAAAATACCAAAGAGTCTTAATGAAATCAAGGGAAGTGACACAAGTGATAGAACCCTAATCAATAAAGGCTCACTTAACTTGGATATCACCTATTTAGATGCTAATAAAAAATGGAGGATCATTTGCATGAAGTAGAATCTCATTCAAAATCATAGATGGAAATCATAAATAAAGAGAAGTGTTTGTAGTTTCATCAATGTTAATGGACATCTCTTGACATTGATATAAGATATTATCCTTAGATCTAGATAAAGTAGCCTCCCATCCTACTAGAGGAGGCCAAGCGATATTCATCTCAAATAGGGGTTGCATGAGGTAGTTTCTATGACATGGAGATGTCCTCATGAGTTCAATAAAAAGTATTTGGGATGGAAGATAGTTAAGTTCCATAATGGGATCCCATTAATCATAACCCATAAGGATATTGTTAGATATAAGTGCATAATTATTAAGAAGGTCTTCAAAAGGTTGATCTAAAGAGCATTAAAACCTTATGTTGATAAGAATGAGAAGGTTGCGAATAAGGTTGTAAATCATTTGGTAATGAAGAAGTAGTTGGTTTATATTGAGCTTGAAGTTTGGAAGAAGTGTTAGTAGAAATTAGATTGCTATTAGTATTATAAGATGATGGAAGAGAAGTATAAATAATATGAGATGTGTCATCCAAGGGAGAATCATAAATTATATTGTCAAAATAAATAAGATCTTCTTGCCCCAACTCATTTAAATGAGTTGGAGAATAATCCTGGATAACATGATATGTCTCATGGGAAAGAGGAGTGTAGATAGGTTGTGAATCAATGAAAGCCACCACTCTTCACATATTAGTCACTCTAACCACATTCTATTCAAAATTTATTTCAACAAGAATTTACACATTATTGGTGATAGAAGTGGGATTGTCTTGACTTGCTTAGATTGGTTGATGATTAGGCAAGGGGTGTTTATAGATAGCTAAATGAGCATTTGCTTGGTTTAAGGATTGAGTTTTATCATGTGGCTTATAGTATCTAAAATAAACATCATAGGTTTATTGATGCTTATGAATAATGGAATATTGATAAAAATTTGGGACAAGAAGAATGTCCATGGCTAAATTATAGAGCTATCTACAAGTCTTGTGAAAGTGACTCTAGCTAGAATGAAACCAACAAAACTTATTGGGATCATACCATGATTCCATAGGTTGATTAGGGTTAGGATCTCATGGAAGAGGATTGGGTATAATTTTAAGTGATTTTGTCAAGGATAATGTCTTATGAACATTAATTTTGTTTGTTGAGAAATGAGGATTAGTATATTGTTGAGAAGGAGCTAGTTTTATAGAAGGGGTTATGAACTACAGATTGAACATTGTGAATGGTGTCATATGAATAAATAAAACCATCATTAGTAATATTTTGGTTTTTTTATTACTAATAGGAGAGGTCCAAAGGAAGGTTTGGGAGGCTAAAGTTGATGCATGAGGAAATCTTATCTTTTATCTTGATCGATAGCTTCTTCCAAGGTATGTTGAGAAAGTGTACAAACTTGATATTGTAATTTAGGAAATAAATAATTCTTAAAGAGATGAAAGAGATTATCATCTACCATGTCATGTTCATATTTATTTGAAAAAGTCTTTCATCACTTTACAAAGGATTGGTTAGTTTCATTTTCATTTTATTTGAAATTGATGAAATGGGTTAAAGTGTTCTCTAGAAGATCATTAGTTTGAAATTCTAGCACTAAATAATTTACTAAGTACTCCAAAATAGTGATATAATGTGTTTTAAGTTGATTATACCAATCCTAGGCATCACCGATGAGGGTTTTGGCTAAGATTTTGGTAGTGTAAAATGTATTTAACTTGATCCAATCTTTGTAAATATTTCCAATTATATTGAGATGAAGGGTAGGATCAGTTGATCCATTGTAATAAACTTTAGGTGTTATAACTCCAATATCAATGTTAGAAATTTGGGTGATAAGAGGTTCATTTTCTAAATTCTTAATGACTTTTTTGACTAATGGAGGTTGAGGAAAGAGATTACCTTGAGAATATTGAAGAGAAGGAGGAGGAACACTTTGGTTATGTGTGCCCCAATTCATTGGTTGAGGATTGTATTAAAGATTAATAAGGTGGTTTTGTATTCTCATTATTTGATTCATATTATGAGCTTGAAATGTGTTCATTTAATTGAGATGTTGTAGCAATAGTTGATGAGTTTGATTAGTGTTATTAGAAGAAGTAGTATTTGTGTTTGTGTTGGTGTTAGTTGCTTGGGTACCACTATTAATGTTGATATGAGCTTGAGAAGAGCTATGATAATTTGAAGCACTAGTGGAAAAATTATATTGTGAAGCAAAATATGGACTAGTAAATGGTTGAGAAGAAGAATAACTATAAGCATGAGTGCCTTGGGTAGAAAATGATGAACTAGTGTAAGGATTAAGGATAGTGGATCCTATGAGAGGCCCATTAGATGTAAAACTTGCCATGTTAGTTGAGATACTAGGCATGGACATGGAAGAAGTTAAAGAAGAATATTTCATGGCATAAGAAGGAGTCAAGATTGCAGGAAGAGGTTGAGAAGTGAAGAAATTATTATGCCAAATCTAGCTTAGAAAGTGGGAGTAGGAGAATGAGGTTATTTAACTTGATGGCTAATCATGAGGTTATAAATGGAGGAAGGATCCTTCCCTCTATGTTGATGGAATTAAATGATAAATAAAATAATTTCAAGAATATACTCTAACTCATGTTGATCTTATAAGAGAAGAGGAGGGTTTTTCTTTAAAGGGATATGGATATGGGTTCCATAGTCCATTATGCAAGTTGTAATATGAACACTACTAGCATTCATGAAAGGAGCCTTACTTTATATATGGGAGAACCTATTAGGATTGGTGAATTTCACCATGTATATGGACTAAAATTTAGTGTTATCACCAAAAAAAATCAATGATGAAAGGAAAAGAATCAAGATGAGAAAGCAAAAAATCATAAAGTGACTAACAATAGTACTAGGTTGACCTAGTCAACCTAGTGTAAAATAGGGGCTATAAAACTATACAATGTCGATAGTATCAACCTAGTTCAGTGAATCATGATTGGTATAAAGAGGTAAATATGTTGTAATTAGTACTAAGTTGACAAGGTTGACCTAGCACAATGTACAAGGACTGAAAAATATACTAGGTTAGTAGGGTTGACTTAGAACAACAGATAGGGAAGAAAAGAAAGTTGATAATAAGCTATAAATTAATTTAATATAATTTCACATAATGTAAGAAAGTAGTAATTACTAAAAGAGAAATAAACAATAAATTAAATTGATTTTGGCTAATCCAATTGATTCACACAAAGCAAAATATTGCACTAACACTCGTTAATGCAAACTTTTGCACACATAATTAATCAAAGAGAGAGAAAACAACTTGAAAGTAAATTTATCTACTTGGTCAACCTATAATGTTGATTAGATTATTAATAATGATTATAATTGTAAAGGGAGATTGGATATAAGTAAGCTACTAAATATCAATCTATGGATAGTTTCAGGTAAGTTTAGGATGAAAGGGATTCTAGTAGCAATGATATAAGCTTAATATTATGGCCTAACCCCTCACTTCACATACCACAACAATAAGGGTAATGGGTTCTTAGCCAAAATATACCATTACCCATGATTTATACTTGATCAAAGCATCAAGTTAGCTTCCCCCTTGGTGATAAAATCCAAGTAGGTTGGCCTAGGTAGTCAAATATTTAAATGCTTGTTGATGTTTATGTGATTTGGCCATGGGTGTAAAATAATAGAAATAGTGTAACTAAGTGATTAATTAAAATTCCCATAATTAAACTATGTGACATATTCTAAGCATGCAAACAACTAAAAATAAAGATGTGATTAGCACAAACGGTTTATTCTAGATTTAAAACAAGGTATAGTTGAGAAACTATATGGATAATCATATAGAACAAGGTCAATAGGGTTAAACCTATACTATGAAAGCAAAGTCTAAAAATGAACTAGATCGGTCAAGTTGACCTAATTATTTTTAAAAATATAGAACACAGAACTAGGTCCATAGGGTCAACCTAATTGACTATGGAAAGGTAGTTTTGAAGACTAAAAATTGTAAAAGGAAAGTAAAAAAAAAGATATAGAGGAATAAAAACTAACCTGAATGGTTTAGAGATGAAAAGGAGAAGATTTTTGATCAATAACCTTGGAGAAAACTATCAAAAAGTTATAAATTGGGTTGAGCTAGTCAATCAAACAATATAATAACTTGCTAAAAAAGTGCTAAAAATTCACTAGGTTGACCTAGTCAACCTAGTAGGTTGAACTAGAAGTTTGAAAACCTAAAAAAATTATAGTGTGTTGAGTTGGTCGAACCATTTATCTAAACAAAATTCTAAAAGTTTTGAAACTTATTCTAGGTTGATCATGTCAAGCCAATTACCTATTCCTAATAACCTATGCACATACATAAATAATTAGGTCAATAGGGTTGACCCATCATAGTAAATATATGATAAAAATAATGATGAATATAAATGAAATAAGTGAAAAAAATATTTCAAGGGTCTGATTCATGTTGGTTTCACTAGAATGTATACAATCATAAATGCATCATGCCCATAAATCAATCTTGGATTGGATGGGATAGAGCACACCTACGCTTTCGATTGGGGGCATATAGTTGTTAAGTGGGAGAATGACCAATGTGAGGATCTTCTAGACCTAATTAGGGGATCACTTTTCACAATGCACCATGTGAGATAAGTTTCCAAATCCTATAGTCTAATAGAAACATGTAACAACCCTAAACTAATGTTAAGATTTAGTATTTTAGTATACTAATAATAGGAAAATTAAATATAATCTAGTATTTACCAAAGATTATGTCATAAAGTGGGGGTTAGAAAAAAACAAATAAACAACTAAAATAAACATGTATAGAGGACATATACTTACATCAATGTATATAGAATCCTAACACATGGAAGAGAAGAATATAAGTGCACTATATATGTACTCTTATAAAGGAGGAATAAAGTTAGTAATACTTGCATTTAGAGATGAACCCGTTGAGCCTCAATTTCTCCCTTGCACAAGGTGCTACACAAGAGATTGTCATGGTATATAAAGATAGTTAATATAAATTAGCTCTAGGCTACACAACCTATCCAACCATACAAAATACTTATCCACAAGATGAGATCAGAGATCCAAATAAATTATTGAACCCTAAATATTTACTCCCCAAGTAGAATGATTAATAAGAAGATGTTCGTTCGTACTTCTTCGCTTAATTCTTCACTCTTATAAAATGGTAAAGAATGAACTTGTATATATAGTATTATCTTACCCTAAAATCTTTAGGAATGTTGGATATGCTAGGTTGACATGGTTAGTCTAACATTTTTTTGAGTCTAACTCACTAGATTTGTTCTTGATCAGCCAAGTGGCCAACAAACCAAAAGAGAGAAAAAGTCCCTAAACTATGTTAGGTCAACCTAGTCAACCTAGCACAACTGACAAGTCAAAAGGGTGTTAAGGCAAGAAATGAAGGATAAAACATATAAAATGATAGGAATAGGTAGAACTAAGAAGAATAAGTTTGGGTTCAAATGTTTAAGGAGGCTAGAGTGTGGATGACAAGTGGCAAATGTAATGCCAATCTTAGAAATCATTGATGGTCTTCCACCCCTTTTTTAGTGCACCCCTTAAGGCATGCACTCAAAGATATTGAGATGCAATAGGTTCTTGTAAGATATGAAGTGTTATTAATCAATAAAAGTTAAAATTATTATGTATATAAGCATTATATTGATTTAAGGATTAAGATTTAGTATGAGTTTCATGAGCCTTAAAAACAATGTCATAGGCTTGTTGACGCTTTTGAATGATAGAGTCATGATCAAAATTAGGACCAAAAATAAAATCAATAGCTAAATTATGAAGCTACCTACATGTCTAATAATAATGACCCCAACCAACATGAAACCAACAAAACTTTGTTAAGATCATAGCAATATTTCATATGATGAGTGAGATCAAGTTATCATGGTAGAGGCCTACATAGATGCTTAAGTAATTTATTTGAAGATAAGGTTTTGTGAATGTTGATGGTATTAGTTAAATATAAGTGAGGATTGGTGTATTATTGAGAAGGGGGAGTTGGTTCTAAAGATTGGTTAGGAACAACAAATTGAATAATATGAATGTTATCATAAGATTCCATGACACCATCATTGGTAGCATTAAAATTATTGTTCTTAAGTAAGAGATGAGGAAATATAGAAGGTTGGGGTGCTTGAATTATCGTATAATAAAATATTGATGTTTAGCTTGGTTAATAACCTCTTCCAAAGTATGTGGAGAGAGAGAGTGTGTGCAGACTTGATATTGTAACATGGGAAAAATAACACTAGTAAAGAGATGGAAAAGGTTATCATCGACCATTTTATGTTCACTTTTATTGGACAATGTTTTCAACATTTTAAAAAAATCTTGGGTAGTTTCATTTTCAAGTTATTTATAATTTATGAAGTGGGCCAAAGTGTTATTGAGAAGATCACTAGTTTGGAATTCTTGGACTAGATCATTTACTAAATCCTCCAAACTAGTAATATAATGATTTATATGTTGGTCATACCAATGTAAGGCATCACCCATAAGTGTTTTGGATAAGATCTTGGTAGCAGCAAAGGTGTTCAATTTGACCCAATCCTTATAAAGATTTCTAAATGTTTTAAGATGAAGGGTAGGATTAGTTCATCTATTATAATAAATGGTAAGGGTGATACCTCCTATATCAATATTATCAATTTGAGTGGTAATAGGTTCATTTTGAAGATGCTTAATGGTTTTGTTGACCAAAGGATGTTGAGGGATGAGATTGTTATGGGAATATTGAAGAGGAGTTGGGGGAATATTTTTATTATATGTGCCCCAAGACATTGGTTGAGGATGAGTTTGAATATAGAGAAAGTTATTTTTCATTATGATCATTTGATTTATATTATAAACTTGAAATGTGTTCATTTGATTGAGTGTTTGTAACAAAAAATGGTGGGTTTTATTGACATTGTTAGCATTATTTGAAGCATTAGAGTTGGTAATAGTGGCTTGGGTACTATTATTGGTGTTGATATGATCTTGATAGGAACTATGAGAATGTGAGGCACTAGTGGAAAAATTTACTTGTATGGTAAAATATGCACTAGTGAAGGGATGTGAAGAGGAATCACTAGAAGCATGATTACCTTCAGTAGAAAATAATGCACTAGTAAAAATATTAGAGATAGTGGATCTTATGAGAGGCCCACTAGATCTAGAACCTACCATATTAGTGGAGATACTAGTCATAGAGGTAGAATAAGTTAAACAAGAAGAGGTCATGGTATGAGAAGGGGTCATAATCGATGGAAGCAGCTTAGAATAAAATAAAGTGGCACCCATAAATACATTTGAGAATGTGAGAGTAGGTAAATAATGCTCTTCATATTGACCACTAATCATGAAATGGTAGATGGATCTTTTCCTCTATGTTGATTAAATTCAAAGATAAATTAAAGCATTTTATAGGTATACTCTAATTTGGGTTGATATTTTAGGGAGAAGAGAGGATTATGCTATGAAGAGGAATGAGGAGGGTTCCCATAGTTTATTGTAATAGTGGCTATGTGAACATTTATCTCAACCAAGAGAGGATCCCTACTCTAAGTATGGTATAACATATGAGGATTGGTGAAACTCATCATGTTTTTTGAGTTCAACTTAGTGCTATCTTCAAAAAAAAAATCATGATGAAGGAGAAAGACTAAACCAAGAAAAAAATATGAGAAAGAAAGGAAATAGGAAGTGATAAAAATTATACAGAGTCAACTAGGTCAAATTAGAATAAGTAAAAAGGCCTAAAAACTATATAGGGTTGACTTAGTTGACCTAACATAATAGACAAAGGCTGAAAAAGTGTACAAGGTTGACTAGGTCAACCTAGCATAGTAGATAGAAAAATTATATAGTCTGTAAGAGACTATGTCAAAACAAATTATTATGTACTAAATCAAGAACAAATTTTTCAAGTACTTTGAAAATCAAGAACTTAAGGGAAACACACAATCAATTGGATCAATGAGGTTGATCCAATTGAGTCACACATCACAAAACCTTGTACCAACTCTAGCTAATTCAAGTTTTTGCAATACAACACACAATTGAGCAAAGAGCAAGCAATCACCTTCAAAATTAAAATCTAACTAAGTGGTCAACATAAATGTTTTTGTATTATTAGAGTATAATTTTAGATGTGTGTTGGCCAAATTTGGCTCACATAATAAACTTTTGACTAGATGTGGTTTGAAGCTGAGTAGGGTCCTAGTTGAGAAGCAATATAATAGGAGGAACAAATAACCTTCAGGTAGATCACTTATAAGTGAAATATTTTGAAAGACTTTAAGAAAGCTTAAAGTGTGAACTTGGTAATTTTAATTAGCTAGACCATCATGACCCATCATGTGGGAATGAATAGATAAGTCTGGTTTCACATTTTATATATGTACTTTAGAGATTGACTAGATCTAAAAGAATACATGGACATGATGATTTTGGTCCCATAAAAATCCTCTACAAGTTTCATATCTTGATGTGTTTTCTATCTCAACATATAAGCATTCAAATATGAACTATCAAAGTAGAGCATGCATGAGGATGTTGACTTAAAGTTGTAACAAATAGCCATTTGAATTCAAATTTTTTAAGGATGAACACATAGATGACAAGTGGAAAGATCTTGGGTGTCCATATGAAGATCTAATGGCATGTGGTGACTAATAAAGCTAGTGGTTCCAAGTCAATTAATGGTGCATGATCCATCATACCAAAGAAGATCAATGATAAGCAAAAGGTCAACTAGTCAATGAATCTCAAAGATAAATGCATAGTTATCAAGTGTCATGACCATGATAACTATTGGTTAAATCAATGGTACACATTTAAATCATGATAAATACTATTGACAGTACATGTACAGTTAAAGTTTAAACTAAGCTTAGGATGAATGTAAGGGTACCACATGTCAAAAATCTAGGAATATGATAGAGATAATAGTAGGATCCCAAGAAGGGATATGTACCTAAAAATGCCACAATTATAGAAACCTAGATCAATATTGGTGGTTGATATCAAAATTAAAATCCTTGAGACTTTAAATGGAGGTCGAATATGGTTGAGGTCAAACTAGAGAAAATATTTCAAGGGCATTCCATGAATGAAGACATGTCAGTTTCAGTGGGTTTATTACCAAAACCATCATCATGATTATGACCCTTCTCTCCATTCTTACACATTAGAAATGAACTAGTAAGAAGAAATAAATGATGGAATAAGATCATAACATATTGATTAAGCTGTTATAACTACATCAATGATGGAAGGATATTGTAAATGACTTGATCCCACCATTGTAACTATAAAGAGAATCAATGTAGGCTATACAAATATTGAAAGGGACTAGTATGGTTGTTGTATCCACCTTCCAAAAGTAATACTAAGCATTATGATATTTTTAAACTAAAACAATGCTAGATGATCAAAAATCTTGGTCATTATTATCCCTTCTCCATCATTCTATGCATTTTCCCCATCTCTCTCATCCCATTATGCTATAAATATAAGCTTCTAAGCCTTTAAAATGATCCCTCTCTTGGGCATGACTAGACTCTTCCAAGATTGATCTTTGTAACCTCATGAGATAAATAGATGACAATTTCATATTTCATTATTCTAGTATAGTGAATTAATGTTAGTTTTATTTGCATAAGCTACAAAAATATCTCCTTTTTCAAGTCCTAATATCACTTAGCTACTAGTTTATCTTGTCATGTAGTTCATGTTTAGTTTTTAATGTCATTTGATTAAAGCTATAAAGTGGATACATTGACTAGTTAGTGCCTTTAATCAGGCCTTTCCTTCACTTCCTTCATTGTTTGATCCCATGGTGAACTCTACATGAAATATTGATATATAACAGACATTTGGAGTTGTAGATTTAGTATTTTACTTGCCTCATTAGTGTTTTCAAAAATTAAAATAGAGTGGATGAGTAGTCAATTTAGGTGCATCATCAACATTAGCCTATATTTCCCTTTAGATTATCTTTTTTTCCCTTTTTAGCCTAGTAATTAGTAGGTTTTATTTTAAATGGGTTGATTAATACATTAGAAGAGCTAATCTCACTAAAAATTCTAGAGGTCTAGTCCAATATTAGGTAACCCATAACCTAGGATCATTCCCATGTTGGAATAGGTTTAAGCAAGAGGACTTGAATAATGCCCTTCTCAGCTAGGATGCAACCTAGGATGCCAATAATGTGATAGGAAGTTGGTTATAAGCAAGGAACTAGAAAGCAATCTAAAGATAGTTTTAAGACATTTGGGCTGAAAGGGATATATATTGGTAATGATAAAGGCTTGGTATTTGGGACTACCCCCTCACTTTACGCACCAAAATGAGAAGGGTGTCAAGTGTTTAGCTAAAATATACCATTAACAACATGTTTATACTTGACTAGAAAACCAAGTTAGTTTCCCCTTTGGTTATGAAATCTAAGTAGGTAAGCCTTGGGTAGACAATTGTTAAAATGATTGTTAAGATTATGTGATTTGGTCATGTGTACATAATATATAAAATAGTGAAACTAAGTGGTATATTGAAAAACCACTTAATTAGACTATGTGATCTATTATAAGAATGAAAGCAATAAGAAATAAAAATGTAATCTATTTACTAGAATATAAGGGTTAATTCCAACTTTAAAACATAGTATAGTGTCAATTCAATTGATAGTGTATGCAAAGAATACATAAAAGGGTTTATAGGGTCACCCATGTACTATGGAATCAAAAAGTTTTAAAGTGAACTATGTCAATAGAGTTGACCTAGCTTTCCAAATAGACTACAGAATACAAAACTACAATGTTAGGGTTGACTTAGTTGACTATACAAGGGCAATTTTAAAGATTATAAATTATGAAAAATAGAACTAAAAGGAAAGAGAGAGAAATATAGAAAGGAACCTTGGTGGGTTTAAGGATGCATACAAGTGAGATTTTTGTTAAAGAACCTTGTTAAATGCTTGAAAATTATACTATGTGGACTGGGTTGACCAAGCTTTCTATAAACCTATTGCTAATTGCCTAAAATGTACAAGGTTGAACAGTTCAACCTATTAATCTAATTTTGATGTATAAAAGTGTATAGGGTCAATTGGGGTGACCTAGTAGTTTGAACTAGAATTATGGAGAACCTACACAAATATAATAGTCATTTTATTGCAACTATATGTCAAACATGTGCATAAAATTTAGTATTATTTTGATACAGTCGACCCAACATCACAAATATATGAAAAATGTAATGATAAAATGTTGAAAATAAGTGAAACAAAACCTATAAGGGTTATATTCACATCAAGTACACTAGAATGTATGCAATTATAAATACATCATATCAATAAATCAATCCTAATGTGAAAAAGATAGATCATACCATACACTTCTAATTGGGAATACATTTGTTAAGTAAGAGCATGACCAATATGGGGATATACTATACCTAATTAGGAGATTTATTACCATAATACACCATGATAAGGAGGGTTCCAAAGCCTCCAATCTAACATAATCACATAATAACCCTAAATGGGTCTTGATATTTCACCTACACTAATAAAAATTAAAGTAAATTTAATCTAGTGCTCACCAAAACTTTTGGCACAAAGTGGGGGTTAGAAACAATAAAACTAAACAACATAGAGTACATATACTCAGGTCAATGTATATGGAATCCTAATTCATGGAAGATAAGCAAAAATGCACATCTATCTACTCTTACAAAGGATAAATAATGTTAGGAATACTTACCTTTGAAGATGAACTCACTGAGCCTCAATCTCTCCCTTAGCCAAGGTGCTTTACAAGAGGTTGTTGTGATATGTAAGGATAACAAAGAAAAATCATATCTAGGCCACACAACCTATCAATGTATCCAAAATACTTCTCCATAAGACAACATTTTTATCTCCAAAGAAAGTATGAAAGCCTAACCTTTACTTCTCAAGTAGAATGGTCAATAAGTATATGTTCATTTGATCTTACTTATTATTTTTCTTCTTCTTAATAAATGATGGAAATAAACATGTATTTATAGGAAATTCAAACCTTTAACCTTTAAAAAATCTCAATCAACAAGGTTGACCCAGTTAAACTAGCACAATTTTGGAAAATAATCACTAGGTTCTAAGCTCAGTCAGCCAAAGGCTAACCTAATTCCTAAGTGACAATATCTCAAAATTGTATAAGGTTGACCTAACTGACCTGGCATAACTGACTAACAAAAATGGATTAATGTAAGCAAAATAGGGATGGAAAGTGGGAAAATACTAGAGTGTGAAAAGGAGGAGCAATACCCTAGGTAATGGTTTTAAGAGCTGGTGTGTAGATCATAAGTGGTAAAAGGGATAACAATCTTGTGAATCACCAATGGTCTACCCACCCCTTTCCCTATGTACCCCTTAGGGCATATACTTAGAGATATTGAGACTCGATGGGTTCCTACAAGATACCAAGTGTCAATAATCGATAAAATTTTGAAAATATTATGTGTATACACACTCCTCTACTATGATGGCTACCTTCACCCATGTGATTTAACACCTATAATGTTTTTCTTCCTCTAATAGTTAGGATAATATAATATGAGATATGCTTTTTCATCTTCCTTTTTTTTTTGTGCATGTAGTGTGTATAATTTTATGGCCATATAATTTATGATGCATTATTTCATGTTCTACATAAAATTTATTACTTATATCCTTGAGACCCATTAGTGTATTTAGAGGATGATGATGGTAACAGTTTTCTACTTCAATTCTTATTCATTGTATACCTTGAGTAGTTTTTGTACTAGTAGGCTATATCATCAAATGATATATGTGACATCTCTTCATCTCATGAGATTATAATCTTACAAACATTCCACATTAATTCATTATAGAAATATTATTGTGATAGATTCTAGTTTCAACTAATTTTACTTATATTTTAAGAAAATAAGCAAAAATATTTTCATTTAAGATAATAGTGGATCCTTTTATTTTCATGACATGTGAAATATTTGATTCCCTATAGAATATTCTCCTCTAAATTAATACTAGTATTTAAAGTGAAATATCTCCTTCATAGTACTCAAATAAAAGTATTACATTTTTACCTAGTCCCATAAACCTTTAGAGGGTTACATCCTTAAGATTGGCTATAAATAGTTTCACCTTTGGGTGTCCTGATTATATCTCTAACTACAAATAGGATGTCAATTTTAAAAATTAATGCGTCAAAATATTCACTTACTAACCCCATAAAATTAGGCAATGTGGAAAGGGAAATTTTATTTATAGGTTCATTACCCATGGGGATGTTGATAGGAAGTTAAAAGCTCGTGGTTTCACTAATAGGGGTTTATCCTTAAAATTATCCCTTGATGCATTAGACCACTTACATCTTAGTGATTTTTTCAACCAATAGTAGAATATATTTATCAATATTCTTATCCCATGGTGAGCTATAAATGATAGTCTTTAATTTTTTATAGGGGTGAATAAAATATTTTGGATAGTGTTGATGGGGTGGAATGTGTTGATACATTTAATGTGCTCCCTATGTCACTAAGGAATGGGGGGAAAGTAATGAACTCAATTTAAACTCCTATAGGACTTTGGGCTTGATTTTTTAATATAAATACTACTAGAAATGGAAAAATAGAAGATATATAACTACCACTAGTAACTCTGCAAGTAAACCCTACTATAGGGATAACATATATTACATAGTGACACTTTATTTCATAATAATCTTTGTGAAGTTATTAGGAAATAAAGTGTTAATATGTAAGGTTTTCTTCAAATGATCAAGGGTACTAATTATTCTAACTTCTATGACAAAATATATAAAACTAGAATTCACCAACTCTATTGTATTAATCAAAGCTAAATAAATGCATATGTATAAAATCATATGTTTCATAAAAATTACTCATTAATAATAATTTTTCATAATCAATTTTAGTTGTAAATAAGATGAAAATAAAGCACATATACTAATAGATTTGTTATCCTAGTGTTAAACTCAAACTAAAAGATGCATATACTGAATGTTATTGCCAAATTAGTTAGCAATTAATAAACCATTAGCTATATAGAAGTGTGAGAAGCATAAAACATAGAATACATTCTTATCTCTTTTGTATTAGTTATATAAAAACTATTCCTATTTATAATGATGGATAATAACCCTATATATAGTCCTCAAGAATGCCTATACAAGTTCAAGTGGGCCCATCAAAATATGCCAAAATATAGCCAAGTTTCCAAAATGTCATACATTAGAATGGAATATTCTAAATTCAAATTTACAAAACAATGTATAATATTTTTATGGTTTTAGAGGAGGTAAATGAGATGCCTATTATTGTTCCCTCTATTTCTTCTCAACCTTTTCCTTCATCTAAACTTCTATGCAGGCTAGGTAATCTTGGTTAATTTGGTTGAAATCTAGGATCATGGGATATAACAAGTCAGGTGTTTCTTGAATGAGTCTTCCATTTTATATAAGTACCAACCTTAGTGATTCTTCAATGGCCTTTTCTCTTTTTAGCCTTTGATAATCAAATGCCATAATATTCATCACCTCAGTGGTAGTCTTAGCACTAACAATGTCTTGCTAGAACTTAGCAATAAATATATTCATTTGGTCCCTAAACTATTTGTCATCCATAAAGGTGATATCGAGTTTGGCTACCCTAGTGACCATGACATCTTTCAATAAGAGGGAAATATTCAATTTAATCTTATCTAAGGATGCAGTTGCATGCTTGACATTATCTAGCCACCTATTCAATATCCTTCTCCTATTTATCATAATGGTATGTATAGGGATGATATCCTCAAGTGGTGACACCTTGATGTTTAAGAAATTATTTCTTCTTAAAAATCTAGAAATTTTTCCAACTTGGCATCATAGAGTACAATTTTTTGGTTGAATTTAATGACCACATTGAATTGTAGAGTCCCATCTTCCTACCTCCTCTTCATGACTTTGAACAAATTAAAAACATTAATAAATATATTAATTACTTAGACTATGGTGCATTCTAGTACTATAGGAAATACATGTTCTCTCAATATCTTCATCTCTTGTTTCATACCATTCATCAAGGCCATTGTGGATTCTACATGGGCTTGGACTATGGACACAGGGTCCTTTGCATATTCCTCTACCTCACCTAGGACATTTTTCCTCTTCCTTATAAAATTAAAGAGGTAATATTCAATTTCATGGTCCAAAAAAAAGTTTGACAAGGGTTGTTCCACTAATATCCTCACTACCTTGTTCATTATGCATGTGTTAGCATCAAATCTCATCCCAATTTGAGGTGTAGAGAGGACCACCTAAGGTCTTTCTTATCTTGTTGCTTACATAATGTCTCTAACCTAATTTGGGGTAGAAGTAGGTGTTGGATTTATTAGAGGTGGATGCAATGGAGGTTCTTGGGTAGAGGTAGAGGCTAGGGCTATAACAGGGATGTGAGGTAAATTTTTTGGGTATATTTTCCTAAGCATGTTAAATAGAGACCTTGTAGAGCCCATGTTTAGGACAAATAAAGGTAGCTTAGGAGGCAGGCTAACCTTTAGTGTTGTAGTAATATTGAGTGGATTTTGAAATGTGAATAGCTTTGAAATAGGCCTCAATGGCCTTACAAGTGTAGGGGAATCAATATAAAGTGAGGCATGTGTTATGGTTGCTTGGGAATAATAAATATTTTCAATGGCATGAGAAAATAAAATGGGGGAAGGTGAATCTATAGGATGTACTAGTTTGGCTCATGTTGGTGTCAACTAAATTTTGAGTAGTGGCAGTTATAGCTATTGGTGATGGGGGAGTTAATGGGAATAATTATGGGAGGAGAAAACAAATAAGTAGTAGCAGATGTACTAATACTTAAGAAAGAAGTTAGTTGGAGATTACTTACATCTAGAGCCTAAGGTGTGATTTTGCTCTCTATAGTTGCTTGAGAAGTTGATAGATGGGTTATTTATCCCCTCATGGTAGTATTGGGATCTATCTTCCTCTTCTAAACCTTTTCAATATTCCTCCCAACTAGTGCCTACAATTATTCCATAGATAGATTGATTCATTGTTGTAATTCTCCAAGATCAATAGAATTGGGGTTAGGCTAATCCAAGATTTGGATAATGTCTCCCATGGAAGATGCAGAGATTAATGTGTGCCCTTGAGAAGGGTCAAGTTTGTTGATAGATTCTCATTGGTTGAAGCTTAGAGGTAGGCTATATCTGCTTAAATTGGATGTTTGCATGTCTTATTCTTAATAAGAAAAATATTGTCTTCTTCCTCTTCCTCTTACCCTTCTTCATAGTCAACATCACAAATACTTTTGTCATTTGGTTGTGGTCAAAACCTAGTGATATCTTCCTTTTTATTCTCTTTATCTAGTCTCATCTCTAGCTCAATATTCTTCCTTGAAGCATTCTTTAGTACCAACTCATCATTCATATCATCTCTATATATTCATTCATGAACCTTTTCTTGATGTTTTACTCCATTGCTACATATTTTTTAAATTTGGAAAGATGCTTGGCAATGACATTGTTTGGATCCCATAGCCTGAAGTCATCCTTAGGAAATATGTAAGAACCCCTATGCCTAGTAGGTACAATAACATTATGCCACTTTATAATTATAGTCTTCCCAAATTCATATAGAACCTTGTGGGGGGGATATCCTCTTATTTTTGAAGACTCCATAAACTCCATGTAGTAGTTGTTAAGACATCTCTTCCTTAGAAAAAATTTATTGACACATACCTTGGTGATCTGAGAGGATCCACCATCACTCCCTATACTCTAATGAATATGCAATTTAGGTATATCCAATAGCTACCCATGTCATTTAAGGTCTACCTAAACCTCTAAGGGAACCCTTTGAATTTCACACTTAGTGATTGACTTTTAAATCACTAGGTAGAATTATTTTTCAATTACTCTTATGTTACATCTGAAATGATGAATGCACCTTATAGAAAAGAGATGAGGCACAACCTCTTGTACTTTAAGAGACCATGAATCTTGGCCTAGTTGAGTAGTTGTGAAAATGGCATCCAAAAAGTATCTCATCATGAAGAAGGGAGCACTATTATTTCATGTGTCATTCATCATATATACCAAATTGTTACTAATGATCTCCCCAAGTGGGGGAATCTACTGAACCCATATGATTATTTGACGTACTACAAGATTCCTTATGTGCATATAATTAATGTATGGGTTACCAAATATTATATTTAATAGGGACAATCCAATATTAACTCCTTGTTTGAATTTATGGACGGGAAAGTCTCCTTGATAATCCATGATAATAACTCTTGTCAAGTAAGTTACCCATGATCCCAAGACCTTGTCCAAGGAGTACACCTCATAGTAGTTATCAATAATGACCTCGTTATATTATATTTACAGGGGAGGAAGGTCATAATACTTATAAAATATTAAACTTAATATAAATGTGATGGGAATCCCTTGCAATATCAACTTGAGCATCCTATCCTCACACTTTGATATCCCAAAGATGATGTACACTAGGTTAGTGCATGTCATGACCTCTAACTTGGCCATGGCCTTATGGAGCCTAGATGCATTGATGGTGAGGATGTAAAAATCTAGTTGGATTATATGATGCATGGTTTTATCCTCATCACCTACCCTTAATGCTTCTACATTGAAGTATATGATGTTGTAATGTACCTCTCTAGATGTTATGGATTCAGGAATGAATTTAGTGTCCTTAAAAACAACTAAAGTACCACAATAGAATATGAAGTCATCACTCCCAAATGAATTGATATTAAACATAGTAGAGGGACCTATTTTTTCAATTTATTTAATATTATAGGTAGAAATCAATGTCCTTATATCCTTCTATAACTTTTAAACATTGATAATGGTAGTTGGGGAGTGTAAATTGAAAATAGCTTGATCTTTTTCAAATTAGGAAAGTGCATACAATAGAGAGAGCAAACACGTATAGATAAAAATGCAAATAATAATACATTTGACTATTTTTCCTCTTAAAATATCACTCTATTAATTCAATGTTGATAGTAATTTTGTTTTATGTCGTATTAATAGTGAGCTTGTCAACTTTTCATATATTTGAAATAATTGTTGAACTATTGCTTTTGGTTATTAATTTCACCATAATTTTTATTTATCTATAATTTTATTTTGATTTTATATCAATTTTATATTTATAGATAAATATTTCCACCTTTTAACATGTGGCTTCTACCTTGGATCCATCTAGGTACTCACGAGGCATAAATATGATTAAGTTTCCTAGTCAGATTGAAATTTGGATATGTGGCACCTTTTGATTACCTCAAAAGTGCTTAAAAGGTATATTAGTATGATGACACATTTATATCTTCCCATGTGGCATATTTCAATTCATGGTGAGCTCTCACGTGGGGCATTTTAGTCTTGATTATTTATAGGAGTTACATGGATCACTCTTGTGGATAATCATATTATTTCTTCACCAAGTGTCTCTCTCATGGGTAATCATGGATTTTATTTACTAGGTGTCACCTTCAAAATGATTTTGGAAAAATATCATCAACTTAGAATTAATCACATTGATGGGGTAGAGACATGCATCTCTCTTGGAGGTGATATCAGCGATATCGAATAACAACAATGTGACAATGACACATGGCATCTTTATATACACCCAAAGGGAACACACATCATTTTTTTGGGATTTTTCTCATTTTTATACCAATTTTCATTCTTAAAATGACCCTTAGATAGACATAAGTCATTAATCCTTGATTTAACAACTTTAGGCAACCTAAATGTCAACTTGTGAGTGCTTATGAGATTTGGATGGATGCAACATGGCACAGATAGGTGGTGACCTCAAATGAACCCAAAGGGAACATGTGTCACCTCAGAAGGATAATTAGGTCTAATTGGTTGTTGATGAGACACATAGTGGCATCTCATAGGATTTAATGTTATGGTAGTATACACGGGGGATGTGTGGTAGCTCATATTGAATGGGATGTCTCATGGGGGATAAAATATTGACATGTAGTCTAAGATGTGAATTCTAATATAAAAATTCTTCATGAGCACTCTAGATGATGCCACATAGATTATGGATCCATAGGTCTACTCTAGGTGTCTTCTGTAGGATGTAATAAATATTTAAGGATTACAAGGCCTAAAGAGGTGGATACCTATATTTTTAATATATAATCTTAAATTTTATGTCTTATAAGGTGGCATAGACTTCTATTTTTATTTGACATCTTGAGAGGTAAAATGAGAAACAAATTTATCTTCCTAAATACATTATAACCCATATTAGGTAGATTGAAACAAGTTTAAAACAAAACATTTCAAGTAAATTCTTTAAACACAACATAATATTTTTCCAATAAGACCTAGTGAAGCTCATTACATTTATGTCTTATTATAAACATAGATCATGATTCCTTAGTAAGAGCCTATCTACACATCATTAGACTGTCAATGGTTAATAATTCATTTTTGAATAAACTTTGAGTAAGACTTTCGATAAATTCAATATTTCTAAGTGTTACTCTTTATTGTAAAATGAATGATTAACCAAAACTTGTTGAAGCAAAAGTAATGGTAAATTAAATCAAATGTTTATATCAAAAAAATAATTTAATATGTTTAGCATCTTGGGAATTTTTTAATTTTGAATAAAGGAGGTTCAACATTATAGTAATAGGGGAATGTTGATCATCAACAAATGGAAACCTTTGTGGGGAACATTGCAAAATGTTAGAGTCCAGATATTATGTTCACACATAAATAAAAAAAATTAGTCATCTCATTATGATTTTTATTCAGTTTCAAAAACTAATTTTCATAAATAATGAAATCCCATAGGCTTGACATAGAGTTTTAATCTTATAGATAATCATACTATGTGTCTACTTTTAGGTTCCTTAACCATTCCCATTAGGTTCAAAAATGATAACTTTCTAGCTTCAAGACATCAAACATGAAATAGCTTAAGAATTATTTGGATTTTATGTAATTATGCTTTATTTATTTAAGGATGGCTTGGCCATTAATTTACTACTAGCTAGGTTCCCATTGCTCCAATAGAGATACCTTTGGCTCCACTCTAGGCCTTGTTCTACTACTAGCCAGGCATCCATATCCCACTAGAGATTGCCTAAATCACCATTCATGGAATCTAAAGGTATTTTATGATTTCACTTTATTGGTGTATCATTTTTTTTTCTAATACCTGCATTCATAAACTAAAATGGTTGGGAACCACAATTAGCTAGGTGTAAGGTTTTGTCAAGACATAGTCTAGATGTAATTCACTTTTAGACATCAAGTTATACCTTCATAATTTATTTTATGAATTTAAGTGACAATATGATGGTCCAAATAGGATCAAACCATTATTCAATCAAATTTTCAATCATATAAACTATATTACAATCTTAAAATGACTTAGGAGTTTCATGAGAAGACCAAATTCTAATTGACTCTACCAAACTTTCAATATTGAAACACTACTAGAGATTTCCAAATTTTGGATGACCAATATTTAAAACCAATAATTCCTTCTTCCCAATTTTAGGAATAGGTCAACACAAAATAAAGCCAATGAATTTTTGTCCAAATGACTTATTACTAAGCTAAAACACACAACAAAAAACAAAAAACAAGTGGAAAGTGATAAAGAACATAACAAGAAATCAAAGAAAGAAAGGAAATTAATCTACTCCTACCTACTCTAACTCTAAATAATCTTATAATCCTTTTGGAGTTCATGATAAAGTAGCAAAGAAATAATGTTTCATATATTTCCCATTTAATGGAAAGGTTAAGTCATTTCCTTTCAAGTATTTGAGTCTGAATACATTTTCACCCAATATTTATGGTAGTTGATATGGTCCAATCCAAAGAGGAGTGAACTTGTCATGTTGTCCTTTATTCTTGTGGGCCTTATCCCATAGTAGGAACAAGTTTGATATGCATAATGCTTTAACTTTAGCTCACTTTTTGAACCATATCTTTACAACATCCTGATGCTTTATAAAAAATTTAAATGCATCATCTCTAGCATCTTCCATTTGGATGATAATTAAAATTTGGGATTATACTATTTCATCATCTTCCATATACTTAGCCATAAACTCATAAATGGTCAAATTTAGTGTGATAATAAAAATAGTTTGTTTCCCATAGAACAATAAGAATAAGGACACCTTGAGCACCTATTTTTGTCTTATTCTATCTACCCATAAAGTATACATTAGTATGGACTACCATTCTCTAGGTTCCTTTTTGCAGACTTCTTGATGGCATTCATCAAGTTTTTGTTGGTAGATTATGCAACTCCATTACCTTGAGGGTAAAAGTTTGAATTATAATTAATGACTATTTGATTTTTAGATTCCCACTTGGTAAATTTAGTTGAAGCAAAGGCTAGGCCATTGTTACATACTAAAGAGAGAGGGTAACGATATTATCTTCTAGAAATTTCATGATGTCAATCACTCTACTATTCTTGGTGGCCATTACTTTATTCCACCTATTGTAATAATCTATGGTAGTGAGTACTAATTTATGTCCAATATAGGAGTTAGGATTGATCACTCCTATGAAGTTGAAGCCCCATTGTGTAATTGGTTTCATTTCAATTATTAGTTGTAAAGGCATGGTTTCCTTTTTCTCTCATAGATCAAACAATTGACATTGATGGCATGCTCACACATGAGCATGGGAATCTTTTAATATGGTTGTATAATAGTATCCTACTCTTAATATCTCATGTATTATGGTACACCATGAAGGGTGACCATTTCCTAGTTTTTCATGGAAATTGTTCATGAATTTTATAGTTTCATCTCTTGAAACACATCTTAGATAGATCCCCTCATAATTTTTTCTATAGGGGAATCCTATTTTGATCATAAAATAAGATGATTCCAACTTGAGGGCCCTTTTTTACTCTCTTTTAAGGTGTGGGGAGCACACTCCATGTAGCAAATAATGGATAATATCCTTATACCAATCACCTCTAGGCATTTGACTTACTTCAACCTATAAAATGTCAATGCATGGATCAATATTTGTAATAAGTTGTATTAGACCTTGACCTCTAACCAACTTAGTAGATTTTATCTCTATGTCATATTGTTAAAGTTTAGTCACCCACTTTGCTCTTCATTCTCCAAGTTCATGTTATCCCTACATCAACTTGATTGTTGGATTAGATACTATGACATATGTCTTATTCCTTAGGATGTAGTGTCTAAAATTATTGATAGCCTTCACTAGAGCATAGGCTTGATTATCTATAATAGGATGGTTATGCTCTAAATTCTTCAAATCAGTGCTCATGAAGGCTATGTGGTGCTCTTTGTCATCCTCTTTTCATGTTAAAATAATGATAACATGACTAGAAGTAAAAGAGTATATATAAAAGTCCTTGATAAAATTGTTGGTTGAATATTTTGTCTATCAGCGTACTGGTAAACAAAATAGGTCTTATCAGCCAAAGTAAGAAGATTAGTCATCCTAATGTGTAAGTTTATCACATCAGAAGGAGACTGCTCTCTCCTCTCATCAAGGGGAGGTTCCCTATGGATATGTTATGTATCTGTATAAATAGAAAATAATACTCAAGGGTAGGACCAGGCATCCATCTCTCTTTCTTCAGAGATGATGTATACAAAACAAAGGAAAAACTCAAGGAATGATTGACAACTCTCCTCTTCTTTTAGGAAAAACTATTCAGTCAGCCACAAGAATACCCTTGGAAATAAAAGCAGAATGTAACTGAAGTATGGTAATCAACAAATCTAAACAGAACACAAAGTCTCTATCATGAAATGCTCAAGAGTAATATATGAAGGGAAATGAAAGATCAAAGTCTTTTCAAAGTCCTTTACATAGCAATGAAAAAGAAAACACACTAAAGGTAGCTATGGGGGAACAAAGTCACTCCACAGTTGATTCTTTAGGATGCCTTCTTGACTAATTTACTAATCTTGCTTATTAAATTAATGAAACAGAAAAGATATCATAGCACAAAGTCTGAAAAAGTCCTTTGTTTTCATTAACAAAATATGATCAATAGACTAAGCACAAATTCTTAATGATGCCTCTCAATTTAAGTAGAGTTTCGTTCTGATTGTCAAAAAGAAGATCCTTTTACAAATGAAAGAAAGTCCCTTATATAGCCACTTTGAGAAGGACTCGGGAACATTAATACATCATGATGCATTGTGAAATGTTAGGAAGACCAACTAGAACTTTGGGGCCTTTTACCCATTTGATCTTTTCAATGTAGATGAACAAGCTACGTAATTGAAAGATTACAATTTTCAATGACCAACTGTCGGTCTGATCTTATCTTCATCATTCTTCCTTTCCAAATTGATTGAATCGGGTCCTAGATTCATTCATTATTCTATCTTTCCTCACTTTTAGCTAGTTTTTGTCTTGAATTTTGGAAATGCATTTAGGTCTGTGGATCAAAGGATCAATGACTATTTTACTACCTTTAAAATTGACATTTACATGCCCGTCAATATGCTTCCAATGGCTAGTCGGCTATGCTAAATTTGACATCTTTGTGGGCATCACCCCTTGGTCTTATTTAGACTTTCGACCTTACCCATTCGGCTTGGACTTACCCTGTGTTTGAATAGTCCTTTATTTTAGCCACCAAGAGTCCCCTACAAGGGTACCTACCCTCTGGGGTCCTTTGGCAGCCCTTTGGTTTTAGCAATCCCCACAGACAAATCCTTCTGGCAAATGTTCCCTGTGGATGTTTCCCTAGGGATTATTCTTAGGTGTTTGGTTTGAAAGCTCTCGGTGGGTAATTTCACAAACATTTGTCTCATGGAAAATTCTTGCGGATAAAAATTTTGCAAAATTATTTGAACAAGTCTTCAGATTTTGCCTGCATGTGTTTCTTTGAAAATTTCTTTGGGGTCCTTGGCCATTTGGAATTCTTTTAGACTTTTTGTTCGAAGGAATTCCTTCAGACAAAAATCTGAAAGAATTAAGTCTTAATCAAAAAATTTAAATGCCTTAAACAAATCCGAAAGAATTACCTTTTGGCTTCTTAGAAAAATAATCCTCCAAAAAGGTGCTTTTCTTGATTAAGTGACCTCCGCAAGGGCACTTGTCCTTCAAAAAGTCTTCTTTTGTGTTGAACCACCCCTTTGAACTTGGACGATGAACCATTAGTTGAACTGGTTCAACGGTTCAATGAAGCGCGCCAAGTCCTTTTGAACCAAAAGCCAATGAACCATCCAATGAACTTTGACATTGAACCAATCAGTTGAACAAAGGATTTAAACCAAAATGGTTCAAGCCAATGGTTCAAGCTGATGGTTCAATGAATAAAACAAGCCAATGAACTAAGTAATGAATCAAGATGTTGAACTTGCCTTTGAACCAATAGTTGAACCATTTGATCGAACCAATCCATTGAACTAATCCATTGAATTGGTTTAATGGTTTAATGAAGCACACTAAGTCCCTGTTGTTGAACTTGTAGATGTTGAACCAAAAGATGAACTAAAAGAATGAACCAACTAAATGAAATAAAGCATTGAACTACTTAGTTGAATTTGAACTATTGAACTATTCTTTTGGTTAAACCTGCCATCGAACCTTGAACCCATTGAACCTTTGAACCAAAATGGTTCAATGGTTCAATTGAATGATTTGGCCAAACGTCCTTGAAGCTGATGAACCAATTGAAGTGAATGATCTTTGAATCATTTTGAAGCACTTAACTCTTACTGAACATGAACTTTTTGAACCTTGAACCCATTGAACCTTTGAACCAAAATGGTTCAATGGTTCAAGTTCCTTTTTGAACTCAGATGCTTGCCGATGAAGATTTTCACTTGAACCAAAACTCTGAACGAATCCTGAAAAATGAACAAATGTTGAAAATCAATTCTTTTGACTGAAAACCACCTGTAAAAGTCTTTGAACCTATATAAATGAACCTGGCTATAGAAATTGAAAATATAAAGTTCGTAGAAATCAACATGTAATATCCATTGAACTTGACTTGCAAAGTCTGTAGATTTTTTGAGAAGCTCTAAAAATGAGAAATATAAATATCTAAGACAAATTTTTGAAAATGGAAGATATAATTTAGGTCTATAAAACCAAAATAATTCAAATGTTGTTCCAAAAATGATTATTATTTTTGGGAGACAACAGCTGGCTCCAATTGGGGAACTTCTATCAATTGCAAAATGAATTGGAAGGAGTAGAATTCAGAATCTCCAGTGTCTTTAAGTGTACCATTGGGCTTTGGAGTCATGCCACAGAGTCATGAAAGGTGTAAAAAAGAAAATAAATAAAACAAAATAGGAATAAAGCTGTACAAATATACATATATAGAGAGACAATGATTTGGTACTTCAAGAGTTGAAGTGTTTCAAATGCTGCCCATTATGGGGTAGAGAAAAGAGCGTGCCATCTTGGTATTTTAATAAAAAACTATTTTTGCCCATGTGTTGATGAATTATGAATGGCCCTCTCCAAAGGGAGTCAAATTTTCCATGCATCCCCTTTGGTTCTCTTCTTTTGTCCCATAATAAGACTTTATCTCCAATCTAGAAATCATGATTTTTGGCCTTCTAATCAAAAAGTTTCTTTACCAAACTTTGATGAACAGCAATTCTGTCCACCACCATGGTTCTTTGTTCTTCCAGCTGAGTCAGGCACATGATTCTTTTGTCAAGAGAGCTCTCATATGTCTAATCTTCAATGGCCTTCACCAATTTCAACGTTGGTAACTCTAAGGTGATTGGTATCTTAGCATTAATCCCGTAGAGAAGTTGAAAAGGAGACATACCAATCACCCTCTTTGGCATAATCCTATCAGCCCATAGAACATCAACTAATGCTTTGTGCCACGTCCTTTGATTATCATCTGCAAGCTTCTTGATAATAGTTACCAAATTTGTATTGCTAGACTTAGCTTGTCCATTCCTTTGTGGAAAATAATCAGAAGAATGAGAGAGAGTAATTCCATAATAAAAATAGAATTTCATAATTTCTTGATAGGTGAAACAAGCTAAATTATTAATAACAATTTTGAGTGGGACTCCAAATCTAGAAATGATATTCTCTTTTAGGAAGTTGCATACAACTTTTGAAGTAGCGTGCTTTGTCGAGATTGCTTCTACCCACTTATTGAAATAATTAGTCACTATAAGGACATAATCATGTCTAGCACTTGAAGATGGATTTATTGTCCCAACAAAATCAAGTCCCCACTGTTGGAAAGGTTCCTCTATGATTACTAGCTTGAGAGGCAAAGCAGCCAACTTGGGTCTTCCAACAAATTGATGACAAAGTTCACATTTCCTTACCCATTTATGTGCATCTTGGAAAAGAGTCGACCAATAATACCTGGCTCACAAAATTTTGTGAGTAATAATAGGGGCAAAAAAATGTCCTCCACATGTTAGATTGTGGAAAGATTTCAAGAACTGGGTCTGCTGTTCTTTATCTACACAATGAAGGAAAACTCCATCTATGCTTCTTTTATACAGGCCATTGTCCCAAAGGACAAAATTGGTAGATTTCAATCTAATAGTTCTCCTCTCTTTGTAAGATAAATGAGCAGGACATTCACCATAAGTCAGAAAATATTTAATATCTGAGTACCATTCGTTGGTAGTGGAGACAAAAAGGACTGTTGGCACATTTTCAACCTCAGCTTTTTCACTCTGTGTATCTTGTGGCTTATTATCAGCCATTAATTGACAAAGGCCTTTACCTCTGACCAGTTTTGTCAGCTTGATATCCAGATCAAATTCTTGGATCTTTGAAATCCAATTACCTCTCTTTGTGCCAAACTCCTGTTGAGTTAATATAGACTTAATTGTACTGTCAGGAACTAAGGCAGTAATATGTGAATTCAGAATATAGAAGTGAAAGTGTTTGACTACTTTTACCAAGGCATAGGTGTGCTTCTTTATATTTGAATACTTCATTTCATGAGTTTTTAGTGGGCAGCTCATGAAAGAGATAGGGGATTCCATACCTTCTTTGTCTTTTTAGACAAGAATCACTAAAAGAGTATGCTCAAATGCATAGCTGTATATAATGAAATCTCTATGGTAATTTGGACAAACCAGGGTAGTGGCATGAGCAATAGTGACCTTGATATGTTGAAATGTTGCTTTGCCTTCTTTAGTCCAGCTGAAGGTAGTCTTTCCTTTCATCATGTTTATAATGTTTCTTGTCTTATCAACAAATTTGTGGATGAATCTCCATAAGAAATTCACTTTTCTGAAGAAAGAGTGAACAACATTCTTAATTGTAGGCAAATTCAGCTCTTGAATAGATTTGACTCTATCTGAGTCAACCTTTATGCCTTCTTTGGACACAATGTGTCCAGGGAGTTTCCCTTATGTCACTCCAAAAATAGACTTTTTAGGATTCAAAGCAATACCATTCTGCCAGCAACGCTCCAACACTTGCTACAAATGGCACACATAATCATATCGATGCTTTGAAAAGATAGTTAAATCATCAAGATATACTACTATGAATTTTCCAATCTCATCTTTGAAAGCCTTGTACATAGCTCTCTGAAAAGTAGCACCAACATTTATTAAGCCAAAAGACATTCTTTTGTATGCAAATGTACTCCAAGGCGTGGTGAATGTAGTCTTGTGTTGGTCAGCTTCAGCAACTTCAACTTGGTTATACCCTGAGAAGTCATCCAGCATTGATAACATTTCTGATCCTATTACTATTTGAAGCACTTGGTCCATGATTAGCAAAGGATAATTGTCTTTCAGAGATGACTGATTCAAATTCTAGAAATCTACACAAATACGGATTTTTCCAATTTTCTTCCTTACATGAACTATGTTCGCAATCCATGTAGAATGATGGATTGGAAAAATAATTCTAGCATTTAAAATTTTTTAAATTTCAAACATAATTGTACCTAAAATTTTTGGATTGTATTGTCTAGATTTCTGCTTGTAAGGCATTGAATTAGCCTTGAGAGCAATATGATGGCAAATTTCATCAGGTCTAAGAGACTTCAGATCTTCATATGAATATGCCAATACATCAATGTATTGATAGAGCAAAGAAGTGAATTTGAATCTTTCTTTAGGTGTAAAAGACTTACCAATGTTGACCATTTTTGGATTTTCTTTGTTGGTCAGATTGACTTGGTCAAATCCCTGAGAGAAATTTGAATCTATCTACTATTGCTTGATGAATCTATCATGCTTGTCAAACAGCTTCTCAAGAGAAACCAAGCCTTTATAAATTTTCTTTCCTTTCAGCTGTAAGAACTCTCCATTTACATTTGAATTGGATTCAGAAACAAATTCAGACTTCTAAGATTCGTTGCCTTCAAAATACAACTATTCAAAATTGTCTTTTCTTTCTAAGAAGGCAATGATCTACTAATCATCATTGAAAATGTGCTAATGATCAGCATTGTCAGGAACACTCAGCCTATAGACCAACTCAATGGTATATTTATCTTCTTTAAAATTACAATGAGGAACTAAAAGAGTTCCTAAAATAACAAGTGCATCAGCTCTATCATTGGATTCTCTTGGAATGGAATAAATGTTGAAAGCATCAAAGCTTTCAATTTGGTCCCAAACAATATTATGGTAATGGCGCAGCCTTTCATTCTTGGTCTGATATGAATTTCTCGCTTGATAGACCACTAATTCGGCATCCCCTTTAGCATGAAGAAAATTGACACCTCTTTCTTGAGCAACCTTCATGCCTAGCAATAGTGATTCATATTTAGCTTTATTATTTGTGCTTTTGAATTGTAACTTATAGGATGAAGGAAATAAATCTCTTTGATGAGATATCAAGACAATTCTCGCTCCAGAACTAGTAGAGGAATAACTACCATCAAATTCTAGAGTCCAAATCTCATTAGATACTAGCTTTATTTCAGACTTTCCATCATCATAGTTGGAGGGTCTCTCTTCATGATCTGTATATAAAAAGTAATTACCCATACCTATGGATTCAAAGAGGATTTGAGCTTCAGGAGCTGACATCTTGGTAACTACATACTTTACTTCCTTTTCAGGAAGTAATCTTTTCATCACACCTTGGACAGGGATCCTTACCTCAGATAGATCCATGTTTAGTTCTCCTTCCATGTCCTTACAAAAATTTCATCCAAGCAAAATGCCATAAGATGCTGGGACGTCAGCCACTAATATAGTCATTTTAATCCTCTTGTCTAGAAAGGCTGGGAATGCAAATTGAGCATCTTTGATTTGCCCCAGTAATGGCACTTGCTTGTTCTCCATGGAGAAACATATTCTAAACGTCTTGGTCAATGTGAGACCAAGAGACTCATTGACTTTGGTAGGCATAACATTGTCAGATGCACCTGAGTCTATTATACAGTTACTCAGTTTGTGGCCATTGATTAATAGGGAAACATAGAAGGGTTCTATTTTTCCAGAAGCAGCTAGAGGAGTAATAATCAGATTATTTGGAATAGGCATATTCATTAAAGAATTAAAAGCTACTTTTTTGGCCTTTTGTCTTATAGGGATGGTCTAATTTTTAACATATTGGACTAGCTTATTCAGTTGATCTAGATTGGATTACAAGTACTCAAATTTAGACATCTATATTTTTGTCTTTTTGACATGATGAATTATATCAAATGGTTGAATCGAGCTAGGTATAGAGAAAGGTACTTCAACTTTCTGAGTTTTAGGAGGGATGAGAGGTGGGCTGGTTTACGAGTTAGAAGTAAAAGGGGAAGACACAATAGATGTATCTACCTTTTAAGTGATTATCACATCTTTTGGTTGAAAGGGTAGAGCTGTCCCATGCTTGACAATTGTGACTGTTGGTTGTGGTTGTTCTTTCATCTTTTATTTATCAACCTGTTGGATTGATTGGTTCTTAAACTTGGTAAACACTACATATGATCCATCTAAACCTTCTCCTTTGCTTCCAAGTTCATCTTGATAATTCAGGAAACTAATGTGGGAGTCACCAGCTAATTCTTCTTGACTATCTTCAATGATATCAGCATCATTTTCTTGATTTAATTTAGGTTGATAAGAGAATTTTGATTCTACTTCAAGGTATCCCATTGCTGAATTAGTTGGAGGAGCTTCTAGGGCAAGTTTCCCTTGTGTGGGAGGAAGGCAATTTTGTTGTTCTTGGTTTCTGGGAACATTGCCCTAATATGACTGATTTGGGAATGTTCTTCTGCATGTAAGAGCAGAAGACATTCCTTGAGCCATTTGCTTTTTGAGGGCAAGGAGCTCATTTGCTAATTTTTGCACCATTGGATCTATGGTGCTTGTAGATGCAAATTTAGAAGATGATGAAGCTCTATTTCTATTGGGATCTCTTCATATTTTCCCTGCTAAGATGAGATCATCTTCTACTTTAGTGGCCAAAATTTGAGCTATAGTGAGATCTATTTGGCTAGCACATCTCAAGAGGAAATTGACTTCAGGTAGCTGAGAATTAATGAAAAACATTTGAGATTCTTAGCTATAGGTCTAGAAATCATAGGAATTTTGTTTCTTAACTTGTCAAATATAGCTATGATGTCTCTCATAGGCTCATGTGGCTCTTTTTTCATTTGTGTAAGTTGAGCTAGAAGTGTATGTGCATCCTCTGCAGGTTTGAATATGGATTCAAACTTAGCTTTTAAGGTATTCCAATCAGTCACAAATTGAGCTTGTAAATGGTAAAATCAATCTGCAATAGGACCTTGTAGTGTTTCACCAAGAAGTCTGATTACTACATCTTCAAACTCTACTCCGATTACTCCACAAGCTATATTGGATGCTGTAATGTGTTCATCAGGATGAACTTTCCCATCACCATAGAATTTAGGTGAAAATTTCTTGAACTATGTGGAAGCTCATGTAGAGGAGTAAGATTGAGAGGACCAAAAGCACTACCCCAGGAGCCTTGAACCTCCAATATAAGATACTAAAAAGGAGGGATAACAAATCTTAAAGGGGTAATTATAGGCACAACTTTATCAATAGCAGAAGTAGATACTTCATCTGGTAATGGAGATCTGGCTTTAGTAGGAGGGAAGCTCTTGGTTCACTGGAGATGAGATGGTGAAGGAAATAGATCAAAATCACTTTGCTATACCAACTCGAACACAGGATCAATGACACCTTTAGCCCTTTGGCTTTGTGTATACCTTGAATCTGCCAGATTGTAAAACAAAAATGGAAAAGATTTGACTTTGCTTCAGTTAAAGTTTGAGGCTTTAAACTGTGCATTCTTTTCCTATGGTATGGATGTGAATAGAATGGATAGACTATAAATGGATAATGGGTATATCCCTAGTGGAGTCACCAAAAAATGTTGGTTGAATATTTTGTCTATCAGCATACTGGTAAACAAAATAGGTCTTATCAGCCAAAGCAAGAAGATTAGTCATCCTAATGTGTAAGTTTATCACATTAGGAGACTACTCTCTCCTCTCATCAAGGGAAGGTTCCCTATGGATATGCTATGTATATGTATAAACAGAAAATAATACTCAAGGGTAGGAATAGGCATCCATATCTCTTTCTTCAAAGATGATGTATACAAAATAAAGAAAAAACTCAAGGAATGACAGATAACTCTCCTCTTCTTTTAGGAAAAAATATTTAGTTATCCATAAGAATACCCTTGGAAATAAAAGCATAATGTAACTGAAGTATGGTAATGAACAAATCGAAATAGAACACAAAGTCTCTATCATGAAATGCTCAAGAGTAATATATGAAGCACAATGAAAGCTCAAAATCTTTTAAAAGTCCTTTACACAGCAATGAAAAAGCAAACACACTGAAGGTAACTATGGGGGCACAAAGTTGCTCCATAGTTAATTCTTCAGGATGCCTTCCTGACTAATTTACTAATCCCGCTTATTAAATTAATGAAACAAAAAGATATCACAGCACAAAGTCTAAAAAAGTCCTTTGTTTTCATTAATAAAATATGATCAACAAACTGATCACAAAGTCTCAATGATGCCTCTCAATTTTGGTAGAGTTTCACTCTGATTGTCAAAAAGAAGATCCTTTTACAAATGAAAGAAAGTCCCTTATATAGCCACTTCGAGAAGGACTCCAGAACAGTAATACATCATGATGCATTGGGAAATGTTAGGAAGACCAACTGGTACTTTGGGGCCTTTTACCCATTTGATCTTTTCAATGTAGATGAACAAGCTACATAATTGAAAGGTTACAACTTTCAATGTCCAATTGTTGGTCTGATCTTGTCTTCATCATTCTTCCTTTCTAGATTGATTGAATCGAGTCCTAGATTCATCCATTATTTTGTCTTTCCTCACTTTTAGCTAGTTTTTGTCTTGAATTCTAGAAATGCATTCGGGTCTATGGATCAAAGGATCAACAGCTATTTTACTACCTTTAAAATTGACGTTTACATGCCCATCAATATGCTTCTAATGGCTAGTCAGCTATGTTGAATTTGACATCTTTGTGGGCATCACCCCTTGGTCTTCTTTTGACTTTCGACCTTACCCATTTGGCTTGGACTTACCTATGTTTGAATAGTCCTTTATTTTAGCTGCTAAGAGTCCCCTGCAAGGGTACCTACCCTCTGGGGTCCTTTGGTAGCCCTTTGGTTTTAACAATCCCTGCAGACAAATCCTTCAGGCAAATATTCCCTATAGACATTTCCCTAGGGATTATTCCTAGGTGTTTGGTTTGAAAGCTCCCCACAAGTAATTTCATAGACATTTGTCCCATGGAAAATTCCCATAGACAAAAAGTCCAGGGAAAATTCTTGTGGACAAAAAGTCCACAAAATTATTTGAACAAGTCTTCAGATTTTCCCCGCATTTGTTTCTTTGAAAATTTCTTTGGGGTCCTTGGCCATTTGGAATTCTTTCAGACTTTTTGTCTGAAGGAATTCCTTCAGACAAAAATCTGAAAGAATTAAGTCTTAATCAAAAATTTTAAATGCCTTAAACATATTCGAAAGAATTACCTTTTAGCTTCTTAGAAAAATGATCCTCCAAAAAGGTGTTTTTCTTGATTAAGTGCCCTCTACAAGGGCACTTGTCCTCCGAAAAGTCTTCTTTTGCATTGAACCACCCCTTTGAACTTGGATGATGAACCATTAGTTGAACCGGTTCAATAGTTCAATGAAGCGTGCTAAGTCCTTTTGAACCAAAAGCCGATGAACCATCCAATGAACTTTGACATTGAACCAATTAGTTAAACCAAGACTTTGAACCAAAATGGTTCAAGCCAATGGTTCAAGCTGATGGTTCAATGAATAAAACAAGCTGATGAACTAAGCATTGAATCAAGATGTTGAACTTACCTTTGAACCAACAGTTAAACCATTTGATCAAACCAATCCATTAAACTAATCCATTTAACTGGTTCAATGGTTTAATGAAGTGTGCCGAGCCCCTATTGTTGAACCTATAGATGTTGAACAAAAAGATGAACTAAAAGAATGAACCAACTAAATGAAATAAAGTGTTGAACTTCTTTGTTGAATTTGAACCATTGAACTATTCTTTTGGTTGAACCTGTCATTGTACCTTGAACACGTTGAACCTTTGAAGCAAATGGTTCGATGGTTTAGTTCAATGGTTTAATTGAATGATTTGGCCAAACTTCCTTTAAGCTGATGAACCAATTGAAGTGAATGGACTTTGAACCATTTTGAAGCACTTAACTCTTATCAAACATGAACTTTTTGAACCTTGAACCCATTAAACCTTTGAACCAAAATGGTTCAATGATTCATTTCAATGGTTCAAGTTCCTTTTTGAACTCAGATGCTTGCCGATGAAGATTTTCACTTGAACCAAAACTCTGAACGAATCCCGAAAAATGAACAAATGTTGAAAATCAATTCTTTTGACTGAAAATCACCTATAGAAGTCTTTGAACCTATATAAATGATCCTGCCTGTAGAAACTGAAAATACAAAGTCCATAGAAATCAACATGTAAAATCCATTGAACTTGACTTGCAAAGTCTATAGATTTTCTGAGAAGCTCTGAAAATGAGAAATCTGAATATCTAAGACAAATTTTTGAAAATGGAAGATACAATTTTGGTCTGTAAAACCAAAATAATTCAAATGTTGTTCCAATAATAGGATAGTTATGCTCTACATTCTTCAAATTGGTGCTCATGAAGGCTATGTGGTGTTCTTTGTCATCCTCTTTTCATGTTAAAATAATAATAACATGACCAAAAGTAAAAGAGTATATATAAAAGTCCTTGATAAAATCAAGACTTATCAAAATAGGAGCTTAAATAATAGCCTCCTTAATGTCTTGAAATGCCTTCTTCACTTTAGTAATCCATTATATCTTCTAATCTTTCTTCAGCATCGAACTGTGTGGTCTCACAATATCTACAAAACTAGAGATAACTTTTCTTACAAAATTAATCTTTCCTAAGAAATATTTCAACTAATTTTTGCTCTTAGGGGTTTCTACCTTTGAAATTGCATTTATGCTATCAAGGTTTATAGTCATACCTTCTTGGGTGATTATATGTCCTAGAATTTTCCTTCAATTACAAAAATTATAATTTCATTGGGTTTTAAAGAAATTCCATACCTCCTACACTTCTTCAGTACTTATTATAAATGCATCATGTGATGACCCTTGTTCTTAGAGAAAATTATTAGATCATCCGTGTATATAATGATGCACTTACCAATTAATCCATGGAATGTGTGGTCCATTGCTCACTGGAAGTTTCTCCTACATTGATAAATCTAAATGGCATTCATTTGTATGTAAACATTCCCCACTTAGTAGTGAAGATAGTTTTCATTTTATCATTATTATTCAATAGAATTTGGTTGTAGACTAAAACATAATCAAGGAATGACATCATTTTAGACCCACTCGCCAACTAAATGACCTCATCCAAAGATGGCAAGGGATATTTTGTCCTTCTCCAAGGATCTATTTATGTTTCTAAAATTGACATAGAGTTTGATTTATTCATTATTATTTTGGACTGGCATAGGATTAGCAACCCATGTTGAGTGTCATATGGGGAATATTATCCTTGAATCTAGTAATTTATTTACTTACTTTTAAATCAAAGGTTTTAGTACTAAATTTACTAACCTCTATTTTTTCTTAAAGGGTTTGCAAGTGTCTTTTAAGGGGATAGTATGAGTAATCACACTAGTATCAAATATCTTAAGATCATCATATGACCAGGAAAAGACATATTTAAACTTGGTTAAAATGGAAATGGCCTTATTTAGCTCTTCATCAATGCAAACTAAACCAATGTTAACACTTTTCTCATTGTTAGGATTTCCCAAATTGACTTGAATATAATATTTTCCACTCACCTTGGTTTATTTATCTTTATTTATTTATTTATATAGGTCAAACATCCTTTCCAAAGATATCATTCCCTTGGGTATTTGGTTCTCTTTAAGTTGGATTACTCCATCTTCATTGTCCTTTTAAATTTATACAAAAAATTTGTCATATTAATAAATGATGTGAGATTTGAATATGCCAAAATTAAACATGAAGTTAATTATTTGGTTATCATCATTAAAAACCTGGAAGTTATTGATGTTGTCTAGCATAAAATGGAATGAGATTATTTCCATAGTAAATTCCTACAAGTTTAAAGGTTTCATAGGTACTAGGTTAGTTACTACTCAATCTAGAGCATCTACCAATTGGTTATACTCCATGGGAAAGGAAACAATATTTAATTAGTCAAAATACTTGATCAAATCCCAATATCTAAATTTTCACTTTATTAAATAGGAAAGCTTACACTGATATCTAATCCTAACATGTTTGACTACTAATTTTAAATCACTATAGACTAACCATTTTTTTCCTTATGTTTGATTATAAATTTAAGTCCTAAAATAAGAGCTTCATATTATATTAAATTATTAATACAAGAGAAATATAGTCTATAAGAGCCTAGATATTATATTCCTTTGGGATTTGTTAGAACAATTCCAATGATATAACCTTACTTAGCTTGTGCACCATCAAAGTACATTATCTAGGGACCTTTACTTTCTCCTTCCACCTTATCATCTTCAACAAAGTTAGTGGTCTCAAAATTATAAACACCTATGTTAGAGGATTGATAATTTACATTTTAATTCTTGGTGTTATATTTAGTGATTGTGTATTTCATCTTGGGTTCCCTATCAATCTTGATTTGATTGGGAATCCCACACCAGGGTAACCATATATGGGAACAATCAGTGGACATATATCCATTTAGAGATTTAGTAAAATTTCAACTCAATAATAATCCATAATATTAGGTATGCAAATGACTTGAATGTTGATGAAATCATGGATTCAAGATTCATGAGTGAGATGCATATGAATATTCAACAATTCACCCACCACTTTCACTCTTGACTTGTCCAATTATACCACTACCTTCTATGATTTGATTGGCTTTAATCCAAAATTTTAATATATTATTAAATGCATAGTGTTAGCTAAAGAAACAAAATTAAGCAAGAAATTATGAATATTCCTACCAAAAATCCTTATAGTCAACAAAAATGGGGAACCTCATGCTTAGTCTTATACATTACCACATTCACATGATCCAGTTTGGCTTTGTTAGAGCTAGGTTTTTCATTCAATGATTTTAATAGAAAATTAGGTTGTTTATTTATTTTAGTAAGTTCATGCAATGTTATGTTTTCCTTTATCTTTTCCATGTCTTCCACTATGTTATATCCACCCTCGATGTTGTGTAGGAAGCTTCTATTGTCAATTGACTTTCTTTACCTTGAAGGGGGGATTATTGTTTGTCATGCCATCAAGAGGTGTATCTATTTTATTAGGCCAGGTAGAATTTGTCAAAAGTGGGTTCTATCTTTTACTTCTCAAGTCATAGTTGCTCATATTTTATTTTTATAAATCATGCACCTCCTTAGCATTATATTTAGGCTCATTTTCATCTTGACTAAGGAAATCATAGGTCTCAATCATGAGGAATATTTATAGGGCTCTAAAAGCACCATTTGTACTATTAGATCCTTTATAATTACTTTGATTAGTGGGTTTCATCTTGAACCCCTCCATCTGGATTTGAATGGCTTTAAATACATGACAAAACTCAACACAATCTAGTTCTCCATGCCTGGCAATGTTGTGTAATCAACACTAGTTAGGCAAGACTAACTCATAAATGTTGATCTTAGTCAACTTGCTCAAGGGGGATCATTATTATGGTTAGACCTATTGAATGATCTGTTATATCTCTGGAAGTTGTAGTTTCTTTATAACTCTCACTAGTATTGCCCATTTATTTCTTAAGATCTATGAAATCATTAGTGAGTATTTGAATGGTTCTTTGTATTGAATCTAATTCTCCCTTTTGAGGATTTGATCTCTTGTTTTGGTCCATAGTTTGAAAATTTATTTTATTTATGGGTAGCATTTCTTAATTGATGTTATTCTAGGGATGTGATCGAGCTTACTTGGCTAAAGAATCCTAGTTGTTGGTTAGGTGCAACATGGCTTAATAAAAACTAGTTGATTACTAGCAGTTGGTTTAATGCAAGCATATTCTAATTCATGTTGGGTATGACATTTAGAGTAGGCATCATTGGGTCATTATTTATAATATCAAAGGTAGGATGCCCCTGTATATGTATTTGCTTATCAATATCAAAGGCTTCAACATATACTATATGCAACATGTCAATATTCAAGACTTTTCTTAAGAATATAGTTGTCATTAGGTCTAAGGCATTTTTGTATATTTCCAAAGCTAAATCATCTATCAGCTTAAAGGGTGGATATGTTAGGCTATACATATTTTGTAACCTTACATTGAATGTCCTAATTGGCTCTTTTATGTCCCTTTTTAGGGTGTTAAACTATTGGTACACAATTATTGAGCTTACTACCATACCAAATTGGGCAATAAAAGTATCATTAAACTGACCCCATCTTATGATGTAATCTTCCATCAAGTTGAAAAACCTATTGATAAATTTTGACCCTTGGTCAAAATTGGTCAACCCATATCTTTTTTGAAATATTTATAATTTCACACATGTCCTATAGGGGTGTGTTTATAGTCTAAAACATCCACTTATCCATAGTCTACCCTTGGTCCAAAGTCTAGGCCTAGAACTAGTCAAGTCAAAGAAAGTCAACATTGGTAAAATAGAGTCAAACTTAGTTAAAGGATGGAAATATGTGATTTTTGTCCTGATGTGGTTTCTAATATGTTTTAATCTCTTTTTATGCAATTTATTTGCATCTCCTATTTTCAATGTGTAAAAAGGAGCTTGTGGGCCCACTTTGGGCTAGATTAAAGGACTTCTACGAATGGAAGGTGGTATCAGGTCAACTATAAGGAAATAATCAATGTGGATGAGGTTAGAGGGAGTCAATGGTAGGTTTTTGGTAGGCCAAGATTTAGTTATAGTTAGAAAAGGTAGTTTTCCTCATTTTTAGGCCCTTTTGGGCACTTGTATGGCCACCACTTTCTAATATCAAGATAAAAACATGGGTGGGGGTCCCTTCGTCTCACCACATCCATTTCCATGATAATAATAGAAGGAAAATCCAAAAAAATTCTTCTAAAACTCATTTTCCCATGCTCTCCTCTTGACACACATAGAAGTCTCAACTTCAAGCACTTGGTATATAAGGTACATGTAGACTTGGAGGGAGTGATTCTAAAGGTGGATTGTAATCTATAATGTAATTCATTTTTATAATATAATTTTTTTGGTGCCCCATCCTTTATGAACAATCTTTAACAATCCAAGCAGTCTTTTGTAGAAATGAATCCAAGAGGGGTAGAATCATGCATTTATTTTGTGTTTTTAGTGATCCTTAGAGCTGAGTGAGCTTGATAATGTATTTTTAGGTTGTAATAACACTCTCCTCATATTTTTGTCAATGTTTAACACTTCATCTCTTTGTATTTTAAGGAGTTTTCAAAATTTATTAGTTTCATGAGAGTTCCAAAGTTGAGTGCAAATTTTGTGTTCCAAACATCCAGGTAACTCCATGATGGTAATGATATGTTTGAGTTTAATCCACAAGGATTCCTTAAATTTTCTCATCTGGTGGGAGTTTCCCTTAACACCCTTCCATGGTCAATTTTCTCACCTTACCATTTTTTGCTCTCCTACCAACTTTAGTCAAGCTTGCCCCTATTTCATGGGAGGTGTTCAGAGGTGAGAGAGAGGTATAAAAACATGGTGAAGTTCATATGATGTCTTATCAACCCAAGAGTCATTATTTGAGTATCATAGTGATGCATGATGTTATCCAAGAAAATATCACTCCAAAAGAAACCATTTTTACTTTTGGGCTATTAGTCCCCAAATGCAGAAAATAAAGATCCTAAAGGTTGTTTTAGTTAATATATGTCATGATAGAATATGACTTCACCACTTCTATTGATTTGGTTGTCTATAAATATCCTCTAAGAAAAACTATGCTAAATTTAAAGACAAAATATGGAGTAGATAATTGGTTTCAAGACCTCCTAAAATGGTAAAAAATCACCAAATTACATTAGTGATATCTACAAGTTTCAAATTGGGAATGTCAACTTTCACTGTGTATAAAATTCCTAGGCATTTTACAAATATAGGAAACATTCCCAAATTATTAAATGAGAATTACTTAATATTTATATAGTTAATGGTGTTATGATGGCATAAATTGACCCTTTGGAGGTCATACCATATCCATACAATAGGGGAGAGAGGGAAGTGAAGGTAGAGGTTTCAAATTGGTTGGGTTTCCCTTTATTCGAAGTGGCTCCAAAAGATAATAAAGGTATGTTTACTTCCTATAATATTAAGGAGGGATTAGGAGGACATAAATCTTACCTACATCCCTTATGACACTCCACATTCACCTATAGGCTTGATTGTGATAGTCACCTATAACCAACAAAGATAGTGAGCAAATGGAGAGTAGTAGGATGGAGAAAAGGGCTAGTTTTTGAAATACTTTGAATTTTTCCATAAGGATGTACCAATTATAAGTTTTAAAAAATTTAAAACATAATAGAGAATCTCTAAATCTAAAATAAATTCCCGATTCCTAGACTTTATTCAGCTAACGTCATGATAGTGACTATGGAGGATAAATGCAATCAAGATGTGAGAGTATGCATAGAGATGGGATAATTGATCCAAGGGAAGTAGGATTTTAATATTATAAAATTGGGATAAATTACATCTATAAATACATTTCCATGACTCTCAAAAGCAACTTACAATCTTATAAGGCCTATCTCAGTCCTAACAGGCAACGAAGAAGTGAAAGTTGGCTAAGGTCTAATGCCAAGCATGAGAGGAGAGGTGGGGAGTGATAAATAAATTGGAGATTATTAAAAAACATTTAAAAGAGTTTTTAAAATTCCTAAAACACTATTTTAATTCCCAAACACCTTTTTATATAAGCTTAATATCTCAGTCCGTACAGTTAGTATGCCAAGGCCTTATTTCAAAGGGCTAAAAGAGGTTTTAAAGTGAAAAAAGTCTTCCAAAGGTTAAAAAATCTCAAAAATATTTAATTGGATATAATTAAAAAATTTAAAAATACAATAATCATGGATAATTAATGAAGATAGGAGCTATGGGTCAATTTGAGTGAAAACATGCAAAAAATAGGGTTTTTGTGGCCTTTTTTAGGAAGATTGAGTTAGTTTGGCCATTGAGACTTAGAATATAATAAAAAGAATTGGTAAAAATTACCATAATTACCTGATATATCTCATAAAATATCTAATTTTCATGGAAAAATAGGCCTTATACTCACTATTTTTTCTCAAACCTACCTCAATCTATGCATGTAGGAAAAAGACCAATTTTGGGAAATCTTGCTAACGTGACACTTGCACTAAGTTTTACAATTGAAGGAGATGTATGAAGTTTGGAGACACCTAGGGTAACCTAGGAAACCAATATATATGGTCAAGATATCAATATTTTGGTCCACACAAGAATATTTTCATGAGATTCTAGTGAGGAAACATGCTTCCCCAACCCCAAATAAGGTGTCAAATGAAATTCCACACTTCCAAAGTATTTATAATGTTTTTATTCATGTTTATATGGTCAAATAGGATTAATTAAAACTCAAACATTACTTTTAAAGAGAAAAATATCATCTGTTGGTTCACAAGGGGTAGACAAGCTACTTGGCAAGGTATGATTCCTCTTCCAAAGTAAGGGAAAATTCTAATTTGGTTTCTTGGTAAGCCATCCAAAGTAATAAAACATGTTCATGGATCAATTTTAGAGGTTTAGATGCATTTTTTTGGACTCAAAACACTAAGAGAGGTCAATTTGAGGCTCAGACATGCTAGAACCTGCATACAATGTAAGAATCCTATTCGAGGGCCTTTTTCTTTTGCTTGTATCTCCAATAAAATATTGTATGGGACCTAAAGGATTTTAGGATAGTTGAATGGGGTCATTTAGGTGGGAAATTTTCAATTCTAGGAGTTATTAGAATCAAAATTTTATGAACAATCCCTAAGACCTAAAAACCCCTTAAACCCTCCTAAAACCCTTAGTTAGACTCGATGGTGGAAATCAAGAAAAAAGTGCACTCAAATATAATAATTGTACTAGGGGTATAAAATAAATGTTTAAGAGGACATTATCAAAGTTCCAAACATGTGTATTGTTTGTATGGACCCATATAGAACAAGGGAGAAAAGAGCTTATTTTCACCACTATTTATGGTGTGCAAATTGTAAAAGGAGTTAGAAGGTGAAATAAATTTTTAGAGGAATATCTACATTTGATATAAATCAAAAAATTCACTTAATCTCCTTAAAAGTATTCTATTTTACTAAAACATGCCTTCATTTTTGGCCACTCTAGTGAGCCAAACAATGAGATTTAGGGTAAAGTGGTTAAAAGTGATTAAGGGAGATTTTTAAAGACCTCTTGAAACTAATGATTTTGGAAGTCTTTAATAGGTGTTATTCCCCATCTTTTAAGATTTTTTTTGTAGATTTGGAAGGTTTAGAGTGTCAAGTGATAAGGGTGCATGGGAATGATCTCTTGTAAAACTACTTGAGATGATTGCACATGTCCACAATAATAGGAATGATTAGAGACCATAAAAATGCATGGATGATGTTTATTTTAACCCATCCTATCCTTAATAACCATTATACTTTAGGTTTATTAGATAAAAGAGGCATTTTTGAAGGCAACTCAAGTAGATAAATTCTAATGCAAAATTGGTAGTTTTGTGCCACTTAACATCTTCCTTATGATCTTTAATTGACAAGTGTACCTCATGAATTTTCATGGATCACCTCATATATCATTTACATGTAAATTTAACTAATTTCCACTTGGTAAAACATGTCCAAGTGACCCTTAGACTTCTCTCTCTCTCTCTCTCTCTCTCTCTCTCTCTCTCTCTCTCTCTCTCTCTCTCTCTCTCTCTCTCTCTCTCTCTCTCTCTCTCTCTCTCTCTCTCCCTCCCTCTCCTTATCTCAAGATTTATAAGAGTTGGCCATTTTAGCATTGTATTCATGATCCACCTGAGTATGGTAAATACCTACTCAAATTTACACATTTTTGATCCATTAAATGACTATTTTTTTAACTCTCTCATCACTTTTAATAGTGTTCTCTACTTGAATGTTGAATTTTCTTAGTGAAGACTATGGGCTCCTTAGCATTGTACTTCATTCTTTCACCTATTTTTAGTCTCTCCTTACATGGCATATGAAGTTTTCAAGATATATTCATGGTTAAGTGAGTATTATATTCATTAGATTCATCCAAGACCTCTTTTATATTCCTCATAACCTTATTCATCATCTATAACCCCATAATGTAATATTGATGCAAGAAGACATATATTTGAGGAAGTGTATGTTTTAGTTGGTTTGTTGATCCTAAGTGTGAAATACAAGTGGTTGGATGTTATTAAACTGATCTGGTGTATCACCTATATATCTTAGTTTTCTTTATGTTATTCTCAACCCTTTTCCACCACAAAAGTGTTAGTAGTAGGAACATGAGCTCAAATGATGCATTAAGGGGAGCTAGACCCTAATCTAGATGTTCATCTCACAAGTTTTCTCACCCATATAAAGTGATATGTCCCCATTTTTACACTTGTATTAGAGGCCTATAAAACATCTTCTCATAGGGTGCACTCAAGTGACAATAGTTTTTGACACATTCGGTGAGACCTAACAGTCCTAGAAGATTGTTCAATAGTGGTGTTGGTCTTGGCATAGTTGGAGATAGAAGAAACATCTACATTTAATACATGGTGACTCCATTTAAGATTCAAATTATTTGGTTGATGATTATTACTAAAATTCCATTCCAAAATTTACTACTAGATCTGATGCTAAAGGGATACCTTTTGATTTTGTGCAAGTACCCCCATATTCCACCAAGAAGTTTAAGTTTGTAACTACTCATCCATATAAAATATAATTGGTGTTTAAACCTTCTATGTTTGTTTTGCATTCATTTCTTGATATTCATAGTGATATTTCTAAGATGGATATAAGGCAATCCTTTGTGCCTTACATCAGGGAATCCCCTTTACAACTTGCTCAATATGATCAAATTCTAGGAGTAGTGCTTAAAAGTGTCCCATATTTTAGTGGTGATGGTCATATTACTTATATTTAGAACATTAGGAATATATAAAACCTTTTTAACATTCATAACATCACCTAAGAAAATGTATCCATTAGGTTATTGGCCTTTTCTTTCAAAGGAAAAGTTTTGGATTGGTATGGGACCTTACTGGTGAACTCAATTGGCTCATGGGATGCACTAGGAGATATTTTGGCTAATAGGTTTGGGGAGAAGAGTGATCACTTGTCTCTAGCTAATAAATTTACCACAATTAAAAGGGCACCTCATGAATTTATGTAGGACTTTAATACTAGGTTCCAAAAGACTTGGGTTAGAATCCTAGCTCTTATGAGACCTACCCAAAACTATGCATTTTTATACTACTTGAAAGCATTGAATAGTGACATTTCCATGATGATTCAATCCATGGGTGGGAAAAAACTACCTAATTCTTATGAAATATCCATAAATGTTGAGAATTGTCTTGTTTAAGTGGGAAAAATAACTCTTAAACCTCCAATGCCACTATTCCCTAATTTGTATCCTCCTAGTCAAGGTGTATTGCCGACTTTAGACCCTTTTCCTAATCAAGAAAGGTATGACATTAATCCTTAAAAATAAAACAAGTTAAAGGTTATAGTCCATATCAAACATATAATAATTTTGGGAAAATAAGCATACCTCCCTTCCAAAACAATGCACAAAGACAAGGTAAAATCACTCATGTTAAGCGTTACCAAAGATACAATCCAAATTCTCCCTCAACTTCCAAATCCCTTGTCCCCATGAAAAATAATTTGGTCCAAGAACATCCCAATTATCCATATTTTGAACATGGTCAAGAGCAAGTGACTTATGCAAGTGAAATACACATTCAATGCATGGCAATTCAAGGTGATCAATCTTTTCAAACTTCAAATTTTGAAGGATATATGCAAGGTGGGATTGGAAATATAAAACCTAAAACTGATGACCCATTCATAAATAATTTAGAGTGTGAGTTTTATGCTATTAAATATGTGGGAAATGCAAACAATTAAAATACTAGTGTTGCTTCCAACACTAGGTCCAAAAGGAGGGCTATTGAAGAGACTCAAGGGATTATACAAGGACCTATTTTGAATCCTTCATCAAATTATATGGGATTTGGGCCCATTTCAGATCCTAATACACAGGAAAATTATAGATTACAAAGCATGAAGACAACTCCTATGCCTCCATCTTCATAAGTTACATCATAAGGTGTTAGTGCTCCTAAAGAGCTTCATAAGGTAGGTAATCCTTATATCAATGTTATGTATTAGATGAAAAAGATACATATTAACATCTCATTATGGGATTATATAATAATACCAAGGTATAAGAATATATTGAAAAAGTAATTTCATGGATTGGGTAAACAAGTTGGCCCACCTATAAATGACAATGTGGTTTTAGTTAATAAAACTCAAGCTATAGATGGACAAGTAAATAAAGATGAGAAAACTCCCCCTTTTTAATTATATCTAATTATTGGTGATTTATTAGTCCATAATTTCATAATATATAGTGGATAAATCACATCATTTATGCCCAAAAGTATCACAAACAAGTTAGGCCTCAAGTATGAGCCTATGACTAAAGGAGTTTTGCAACTAGATGGATCACCAACCAAGACCTTGGGGGTAGTCAAGTGTTTAAATTTTATCCTTTGTGATTTTACTACTTTTCCAATTTCGCATGATGTAGTGGTGGAAATTTTACTTCCCTATTTTTCTCTTTGCTTGTCAAGGGATTTCACATCCAAAATTGGTGGATACTTGTAGCTAATTAGTCCTACATGGTGTTTAGGACAAAATATGGCACTAAGGTGAAGATTGATTCAGAGCCTATCTATAAATACAACTTGGAGCCATAATAAAAAAAGGTTTCAAATGTTAACTATGCCATTATTGATGAAGATGAGCTTCACATTGACCAATCTCCATCATCTTCTCTTGAGGGTGTCTCATATTTGTTCCTAGATGAGTGGGGAGATGAGTACTATGAACATGATCCATACAAGTTTATTTATGCATATAGTCTTGGGGTATATTATATGCATGAGAAGGATTCTTTCATGCTAGATTTGATGAAGTCACATGAGGATGTGAATGGTTTATGGTAGCTATTATTTAATGGGTCTAAAAGTAAGATTGGAGCAAGTGGTGGAGCTATGTTGGTTTCATCTTCCAAGGAAAGGTATTATTAAACCTTTAGATTTCAGCTCTCATTTAGTTTTAATTTAGAATAATATGAGGCCCTTATCCATGGTCTTGAATGGGCTGGAAAAAGAGGAATTAGATAACTTCAAGTATATGGAGATAGTGAACTTTTTGTGAATCAAGTTAGGGGACATAATTTGACCAAGAACTCCTTGCTCAAGTCATACAAGCATAGAGTTTGGGATATTGTAGAAGAATTCATGGATTTTAAAATTATATCTATCCCAAGAGAAGACAAAAATCATGTTGATATATTTTCATACATTAGTCCTCAATGTGATGTCCCAAAGAGCATAAGAGAAGAGAAGAATCAACCTCATTTAAAGGTGATTGTGAGACCTTCTATACTGGTTAATGTCACCAATTGGTAGGTCTTTGAAAGTGACCAGAAAAATTTAATTTTCTTATAAGAAGAATATAAGTTCTCTATGAAAAATGAGTCTAAATTACAGCAGCAATATGGGGGGCAGATTGTCCAATTGAAGTCTAACAAGCTTCCCAAAGGCCTAGTGACTCTTGAAAGAATTTTTAATGAGGATGACCATATCAAGAAGGAAAAGGTAGATATATCAACTAAGAAAGAGAAATATTAAAGGGTGGAGATATTCAAATAAAAAATACTTTCACTTAGGAATGTATTCTCTAATCAAGAGAAGCATGATTTCATTAAACTATGTAAAGAGTTTAGTGATATTTTTGCATGGGAGTATAGTGACGTGAAGGGTTTCAATCCTAGCCTAGATAAATACACCATAGAGCTATATGAAAATTAAAAACCCATCAATAAAATACAAATACCAATCAATCCTAATATTGAACCCCTTATGAAAAAGGAACTCACCAAGCTAATTGAGTCTAGAATCATCTTCCCTCTCAAACATTCCTCTTAGTTTGAAAATTTAGTCCCTATTAGGAAAAATAATGGGGAGATCAGGTTATGTGTGTAGTTTAGGGAATTGAATAGAGTGTATTTGAAATATAATTATCCCCTTCCTTATATGGAACAAATCCTACAAGTTATGGTAGGTAGTGAGAGGTTTTCTCTTTTAAATGGGTATTCTAGTCATAACCAGATTTTGGTAAAGGAAAGTGACCAATACAAAATAACATTCACCACAAAATCGGGGTACTTATGCAAATTGGAAAATTCAATTTGGGTTTCCAAATTCTGGGGGTACTTTTCAATGTGGTATAGATATGGATTTTCAAGGACTAATCAATGATATTATATCAATATATCTTGATGATGTGATAGTTTTCTCTAAAGAAGAAAAGGATCATTTAAAACACTTAAGGAAAGTATTTGAGAGGTGTAGAGAATATGGGATATCTCTAAACCCAAATAAGTGCCTATTTTTTGTCCATGAAGGAAAACTACTAGGAGACATTGTCTCCAATAAGGGCTTATCCATTGATCAAGAAAGAGTGAATGCCATCTTGGCATTGTCTTTGCCTAAACATAAGAAGGGTTTACAAAGATTATTTTGTAAGATCAATTTCATTAGGAGATTCATTCCTAAATTTTATAGTTTGGTCAAACCTCTAACATCTATACTAAGGAAGGATGAGATGTTCACTTGGATAGGAAGGAGAAAGGAAAGTTTTGAAGAAGTTAAACAAGCTATTGCCAAAGCTCCTATTCTTGTAAGCCCAAATTTCTCTAACGATTTCAATTTTTACACTTTTGGTAATGAAGAGGTGATTTCTTCCATGCTTACTAAAGCCAATGATGAGAATTTAGAGTAGCCTATTACTTTATTTAGCCAATTTTTGGAAAGGTATGAGGTTAAGTATAAATATGTTGAGAAACAAGTGCTTTTAGTTATTAGAAGATTGAAGAAATTTAGACACATGCTATCAAATAATAAGATTCACATACTTATACATCATCATAGTGTAAATTAATTTCTATTTAGAAGGGATTTTAATGAGAAAAGGGTAGGTTGGATCACTAAGGTGATGGAATATGATCTTGATATCAAGACAACTAAACTAGTAAAAGGTAAAGGGCTATGTGAACACCTTGCTTCAGATTTGAAGGATCAAACAGAAGTTGTCTTGGAACTAAATTAAGATCATAATACAACTACACATATATCCATGAGAATTTAGACACAATATATGATTCACTTTCTCCAAATTGGTGAGTTTCCACAAGGTCTTGATAGAGCTAAGAGAAGTTACTATAGATTGCCATCTATTCCATATGTACTTGTTGATGGTGTGCTCTTTAAGAAGGATTTTTTAGGTGTGATCTTGAGGTGTATTGACTCTAATAAAATTGAAAAATTACTATTTGAGTTCCATGATGGACTAGTTGGTGGTTACTTTCCTCCTAAAACCATTACTGTGAAGATAATGAGGGCTAGATACTTTTGGCCTAGCTTGTACAAGGACATTCACAACGGGATGAGAAAATTTCAAAAGTGTGATTTTTTTATGGTAAACAAAATATTTTTTCCCTACCTCTTCATCCCATCCAAGTTGAGTAACCCTTCATGCAATGGGGTTTGTATTTTATAGGCCTAATCAATCCTCATTCTAGTGTTGGTCATAAGTGGGTACTAACTACTACTGATTACTTTACAAGGTGGATGGAAGATGTATCTCTTAAGGAAGAAGATGACAGTACAGTGCTTGACTTCTATGAGGGTATAATAACAAGGTTTGGATCTCCTTCAACAATTATTTTAGATAATACATTGGCTTTCCTAGGAGAAAAGACTAGTGACTGGTGTTTAAAGCATGATATCTACCTTAACACCTCCTCCAACTACTATCCACAAGGGAATAAACTAGTTTAGTCCACATATAAGAATATAATGGAGGATAATCAAAGGACTTGGCATTCCAAGTTAAAGATAGCCCTTTGGGCTGATAGGATCACCCCAAAGAGAGTAATTAGGAAGTCACCATACACACTTGTGTATGGAATGGAAGCTAGGATTCCTATCTCACTTGAGTTACTAGTTGTAGACCTCACCTATAAACTACAATTGATGGAGACTAAGAGCATGGAAGTCAAGTTATGTGAGTTGATGGAGCTTGAGGAGACAAGGGATTAGGCTATACAAACTATGAATACACAACCAAGAATATACAAATAATTAATTTGATAAGAGATCCAAACCAAGAAGTTTTAAGGAAGGGGACATTGTCCTAAAATGGGATGAGGATAGGGCCAAACCTAGAAAACACATAAAGTTTGATGATTTGTGGAGTGGCCCATATGTAATCACTCAATGCAAGTCACATATTGATTTCCAACATTTAAATTTGGATGGAGAAGAGCTTCATATCTCAGTCAATGGGATACACATCAAGTATTATTACTAAAGGTTCTCTTATTCCCTTGTACATAGTTTCTTGTTTTCCTTATGTGTTCCTTATGTGCTTATACATAAGTGTGTGTTGTTTTTGTTTTGTCTTATGTTGTTTTGCTTGATCTTATTGTGTTTTGTGGATTGTTTTATTTATGTTTATATTTTGGCATATACTTTTAGTCTTCTTCAGGATTACATTGACTCTATTGGCCCTTAGTCGGATAAGGCTACTAGTCTCAAAACATAGTCAGGCACATTTACCCCAAGAGTTACCAAAAATGTTGATCAATTTTTACCCTTGGTAAAAATTGGTCAACCCCTATCTTTTTTAAAAATTTTATAAGTTCAAGCATGTCCTATAGGGGTGTGTTTATAGTCTAAAACATCCACTTGTCCATAGTCTACCCTTGGTCTAAAGTCTAGGCCTAGAACTAGTCAAGTCAAAGAAAGTTAACTATAGTCAAATAAAGTCAAAATTAGTCAAAGTATGAAAATATGTGATTATAGTCATAATGTCTTTTATAATATGTTTTAAACTCTTTTTATGCAATTTATTAACATCTCCCATTTTTAATGTGCAAAAAAGAGCTTGTGGGCCCACTTTGGGCTAGATTAAAGGACTTATACAGATGTCAGGTGGAATAAAGTCTACAAAAATAAAATAATAAATGTGTATAAGGTTATAATAGGTCATTGGAAGATTTTTGGTAGGCCCAATATTTAGTTATATTTAGAAAATGTCGTTTTCCTCATTTTTAGGCCCTTTTGGGCACTTATACTACCACCACTATCTAATCTCTAGCTAAAAAAATGGGTGGGGGTTATTTTATTGCCTCAAATACATTTTCATGCTCATAATTTAAGGATAATCCAAAAAAATTCTTCTGCAACTCATTTTCCAATTCTCTCCTCTTGGCACACAAAGAAGGCTCAACTTCAAGCACTTGGTACAAAAGGTACAAGTAGAGTTAGAGGGAGTGATTCTAAAGGTGGATTTTAATCTAAATTTAATTAATTTTCATAATATGAGTTTGTGTTTTGCTACCCCCTCCTATATGAACAATTATTAACAATCCAAGTAGCCTTTTGTAGAACTACATCCAAGAGGGGTAGAATCATGTATCTATTTTAGGTTTTTAGTGATCCTTGGAGTTGAGTGATATTTTATAATGTATTTTTAGGTTATAATAAGGATATAATAATTATGTTTTCAATGTATAAAACTTCATCTCTTTGTCTTTGAAGGAGTTTGCAAAAGGTGCTAGTTTCATGAGAGTTCCAAAGTTAAGTGCAAGTTTTATGTTCCAAACATCTAGCGAATTACATGATGGTAATGATATTATTTACTTTCATGTACAATTATTCCTTTCATGTTTTAATTTGGTGGGAGTTTCCTCTAGTACCCTTTCAAGGTCAATTTGCTCACCTTACCATTATTTCTTATCCTGGCAACTTTAGTCAAGCTTGTGCCTATTTCATGGGAGGTGTACAGAGGTGAGAGAGAGAGCTATAAATACATTATGAAGTCAATGTGAGCTATTATCACCCAAAGAGTCATGGTTTTCATATCATAGAGAGACAAGATGTTATTCATGCAAGGATCACTCCAAAAGAAACCATTGTCACTTTTGGGCTATCAGTCCTAAAATGCAGAAAATAGAGATCCTAAAGGTTGTTTTAGTTAATATATGTCATGATATAATATGCCTTCACCACTTATATTTATTTATTTTTGTATCCTTATCTTCTAGAAACAACTATGACAAATTTCAAGACAAAATATGGATTAGAGCTTTAATTTCAAGACCTCTTAAAATAGTAAAAAAATCATTGAATGACATCAGTGATATTTATAGGTTTCCAATTAGGAATGACAAATTTCACTATGTATAAAATTAATAGGCCTTGTAAAGATATTGGAAACATTCCAAAATTATTCAATGAGTATTCTTGAGCATTTATATAGTAAATGGGGTGATGATGGCATAGATTGACCTTTTCGAGGTCATACCCTATCCGTACAATAGGGCAGAGAGTGAAGTGAAGGTAGACATTTCAAATTGGTTGGGTTTTCCTTTATTTGAAGTAAATCCAAGAGAGAATAAATGTAAGTGTACTTAATATAATTTTAAGGAGGTATGATTAGTACCTAACTCTTCCCTACATGCCTTAGGACACTCTACATTCACCTACAATCTAGACTATGATAGTCACCCACAACCAATATAGATAGTGAGAAAATGGATAATCCTAAGAGGGAGAAAAGGGATAGTTTTTAAAATATTTTTAATTTTTACATAATGGTAGACTATGTATAAGTTTTTAGACATTTAAAACATGATGGAGACTCTCTAAATCCAAAAGAAATGCCTTGTTCCCAAACTGTATTCAGTCAAAGTCATTATAGTAATGATGGAAGAGGAAAGCAATCGAGATGTGAGAGTATGCATAGAGATAAGATAATTTATCCTAGGGAATTTGTATTTTAATCTTATAATATCAGGCCAAATAACATCTCTAAATCCATTTCCATGACTCTCAAAAGCAATTTACAAGCTTACAAGGCATGTCTCAGTCCTAGTAGGCAGGGAAGAGGTGAAAGTTGGCAAAGGTCTAATGCCAAGCATGAGAGGAGAGGTTGGGAGTGGTAAATAAATTGGATATGCCTAAAAAAAATTTAAAGTTATTTTAAACATGCCTATCACTATTTAAATTACCAAACATATTTTTATATATGCCTAATTGTCTTAGTTTGTACAGTTAAAAATCTCCAAAAAATCTCCAAAAAATTTTAATTTTAAATTAGAAACACATTTAAAAATACCATAATAATGGATAATGAATGAATATAGGAGCTATGGGTGAGTTTGAGTGAAAACATGCAAAAAATAGGGGTTTTGTGACCTTTTTTGGGAGGATTGTGTTAGTTTGGCCACCTAGACTTAGAATATAATAAAACACTTTAGTAAAAATTCAAATAATGACCTATTATAGATCCTAAATTATCCACTTTTCATGTAAAAATTGGCTTGATACTCACTATTTTGTCTCAGACCTACCTCAGTCCATGCATGCTGAAAAAGGACTAGTTTTGGGAAATCTTGCTAATCTAAGACTTACACAATGTTGAAAACTAAATGAGATGTATGAAATTTGTAAACACATAGGTTAACATAATAAACTAATATATATGGTAAATATATCAATATTTTTGTCCACACAAGAAGATTTTCTTGAGAGTCTAGTGGGGAAATATGCTTCCCCAACCCCAAATAAGGTGTCAAATCAAATTCCAAACTTCCCAAGGATTTTTAATGTTTTTATTGATGTTTACATGGTAAAATAGTATTAATTAACACTCTATTAATACTTTTAAATATAAAAATATCATCTATTGGTTCACAAGGGGCAGACAAACTACTTAGCAAGGCATGATTCCTCTTCCAAAACAAGGGCAACTTCCAATTTGGTTTATTGGTTAGCCCTCCATAGTTATAAGATATGTCAACTTCCAATTTGAGCCTCATACATGATAGAATCATGATATAATGCAATAATCTTATTCAAGGGCCATTTTCTTTTGTTTTTATTTCCCCTAAACTCTTGCATGGGACCTAAAGGATTTTAGGAAAGTTGAAGGGGGTCATTTAGGTGGAAAAAGTTAAATTATAAGGAGTTTTCAATGTCACAATTTTGTAAACAATCCCTAAGACCTAAGAACCCCTTAAACCCTCCTAAAACCCTTAGACAGGCTTGATGGTGGAAATTAAAAAAAGTGCACTCAAATGGACAAATTGGACTAGGTGTATAAAATAAAAGTTGTAGAGGAAAGTCTCAGGGTTCCATACATGTGTATTATTTGTATGGATCCATAGAGAATAGGGGAGAAAATATCTTATTTTCACCTTTTTTGACAATGTACAAATTTTAGGAGTTAGAATGTGAAATAAATTTTGTGGGGAAGATATACACTTGAGATAACCCAAAAAATTAACTTTATCTCATAAAAATTACTCTAAGTGTCCCAAACAGGCCTTCATTTTTGGACACTCCAGTGAGCCAAATAGTGAGGTTTGGGGTAAAGTGGTGAAAAGTGATTAATGGATATTTTTTAAGGCTTCTTCTTTAAACTGATGATTTATAAGTCTTTGACATGTGTCATGACCCATATTTATTAATTTTTTAGGAGATTTGGAAGGTTTAAGTGTCAAGTGGTAAGGGTGCATGGGAATGAGATATTTTGAAACTACCTAAGATGATTGTGCATGTCCACAATAATAGGAATGATCAGATACTAGACCAATGCATGGATGATGTTTTTTGTAACCCCTCCTATCCTGAACAACCATAAAACTTTAGGTTTTGTATATAAAAGAGGAGTTTTAGAAGGCAATTCAAATTGGTAGTTTCTTATGCAAAATTGGTAGTTTTATACCACTTTTTATCTTCCTTGTGATCTATAATTGACAAGTGTACCTCCTAACTTGCCATGGATCACCTCATATTTCCTCTACTTGAAAATGTAACTAATTTTCACTTGGTGACACATGTCCAAGTGACTCTTGGAATTCTCTCTCTCTCTCTCTCTCTCTCTCTCTCTCTCTCTCTCTCTCTCTCTCTCTCTCTCTCTCTCTCTCTCTCTCTCTCTCTCTCTCTCTCTCTCTCTCTCTCTCACACACACACACACACACACACACACACACACACACAAAATCTATAAAAGTTTCCCATTTTAGCATTATATTCATGCTCCACCTAAGTATGTCAAAGCCTTGCTCAATTATACACCTTTTTTATTAATGAAATGACTAAGTGTTTACCTCTCTCATGATTACTCATAGTGTGCTCTACTTGAATGTTGAATTTTCTTAGTCAAGACTATGGATTCCTTAGCATTGTACTTCATTCTTTCACCTATTTTTAGTCTCTTCTTACATGGCATACGAAGTGTTCAAGAGATATTCATGGTTGAAGTCAGTATTATATTAATTATATTTATACAAGACCTCTTGTATAGTCCTCCTAACCTTACACATGATCTAGAACCCCACAATGTAATATTAATGTAAGAAGACATAGATTTGAGATATTATATGTTTTAGTTGGTTTCTTGATCCTAAGTGTGAAATGAAATTGGTTTGAAGTTATCAAGATAATTTCGTGTATCACCTTAGTATATTAGGTTTGATTTATGTTATTCTCAACCCTTTTCCACCCTAAAAGTGTTAGTAGTAGGAAGATGAGCTCAAATGATGCATCAAGGGGAGTTAGCCCCTAATCTAGAGGTTCATCTCACAAGTTTGCTCACCCATAGAAAGTGATATGTCCCCATTTTTACACTTGTATTAGAGGCCTATAAAAACTCTTCTCATAGGGTGTATCCAAGTGAAAATAGAACTAATCATAAGCTACATCTTAGTATGTAAAGGGAAAGAGATGATAAGCCACATCCTCATGGATTACATTATGTAACCTCAAAGATGCTTTAAAGGGATTTATATGATCTTCATCAATTACTATATTGATGGGGGTAAAGAGAGGTAGATATTTTTTTGTGTCTTTTGGGAGATCATGGATGGATCTAGAGATATTGATGGATGAGCCAACTAACCATGTCATGATTGGTAAGAGGGGTTGTAAATTTTATTTAGATGGAGAATTTGACTAGGTCTTAGAATTCCTATGCTTACCTTTGTCTTCTCTAGCAATGTTATGGATTTCTAGGGATGTTAAAGATACCCTAGGTTTAGATCAAGATTTTGTTCTAATCCTAGGCAACTCCAAGATGTAGAATGAGTATAGAGAGCAAATGAACTTTAAAATTAGATTCACACATGTCAAATATTGTAAATATCAATCAAAATTTTATTGAAAAGCCTTAGATCACGTAGTTTTACCTTGATATTTGAGTATTTAAGCTTAGAAACCTCAATTTTTTAAGTATCTACACAAATACTATTAGATATACATGCTAACCTACAAAGATCAGTGTTAGACCAATGTTTGAAAGCATTTATATGTCGAATTTAACAATCTAAGAGAGTTTGACCATGTTAAGACATATTTAATCATGGATTTATGTAAACATTTGTTTGATCTTGAGCCAATTAAATAAATTATGATCCTAAATGCTTATATCAAACTTTAGTGAAATCTCAAAAATTGATCTTTACACAAACTCTTACAAATATCCAGAGTATTTCCTAAATTTATGTGAAACTTTAGAAATATAATGAAAATTAACCTTTAATATGTCTAAATAAAGGGATATTTCACCTATATTTACAAAAATTTAGACAAATATCCAAATTATTTACCATATTTCCCCAAACAAACACTAACTTTGATGAAATTCCTCAAAGAATACAAAAATCCGTATAGACAATGTAAAGATTCATATAAAGAATGTAGATCCTTAGTGATTTTTAATAATATTTACATACTTTGAAATAATTATGTATATATTTAAATAATTAAACTATAATTATACAATGATGCATTAAATTAATTACATAGAGGCCCTCCTTCTAGTGCTAACTTTTGAAAGGCACCAACTATGCAAGTAACTGTGTAAGGCCCTCCTTCTAACACAAAATTTTCCCTTCTTAGTGATTCACTTAATGTGCTCCCTGTATCTCTAGGGAATAGGGGTAAATTAATGAACTTAATTTTAAGTCATGGAAGACTTGGGGATTTAGTTTTTTACACAATTACTACTAGAAAAAAAATAGCAAAGATATAACTACCACTAGTAAGTCTTCAAGCAGACCCTACTATAGGGACAACAAGTATTACACAATGACACTTTAATTCTTACTAATATTTGTGAAATTATCCTAAAATTTGTTAATTATTTATGAAACACAAAAAAATAATGGATATTTATAGAATGATCTAAACTAGAGTGAGTCGTGGCTAGATCTAAAGGTAAGTAGGGTATGGTAGAAAAGAGGGTTTTCTTGAGATGATCAAAGGCACCAATTATTCTATATTCTATGAAAAAACATATAAAACTATAATTCGCTAACTCTAATGTATTAATCAAATCTAAATAGATGTAGTTGAAGCTTTAAAGGAAAGAAAATGCATATGTTTAAAATCACATGTTACACAAAAATTACTCCTTCACAGTAAATTGTATAAGCACATTTAGTTGAAAATAATATGGAAATAGAGCACATATACTAATAGGTTTGTTATCCTAGTGTTAAAATGAAAATAATAGATGCTTATATCGAATGTTATTTCCATATTAGTTAGCAAAAAAGAAACCATTAATTATCTAGAAGTGTGAGAAGTAGAAATCATAGAATACAGAATAAAGCATACAGACAATCTCTTGAATTCTTACCTCTTTTATATTAGCTATATAATAAATATTCATATTTAAAATGAGGGGGAATACCCATATATATAAGCCTTAATTATTCATATGCAATTTCAATTGGGCCCTATAAAAACGTTCCCAAATATAGTGAAGTGGCTAAAATACCATACATTACAATGGAACATTCTAAATCCAGATTTACTAAATAAAGTAGAATATTCCTTATGGTCTTTGAGGAGGTTATTGAGATGGATGATGTTATTAACATTGTTTCTTCTCTACCTCTTCCTTCATCCAAACTTATGTTCATGATAGGTAATCTTGGTTAATTTGGCTGAAACCTATCATCATATACTAGAATAAGTTAGGTGTTTTTTGAATGAGCCTACCATATTTGATAAGTACTAGCCTTAGTAACTATTTAACAACCTATACTCTCTTTAGCCTTTGATTCATAAATACCATAATAGTCATCACCTTGGTAGAAATATTGGCACTAGTAATGTCTTGCTAAAACTTAGTAACAAATATATTCATTTGAGTCCTAAATTCCTGGTCATCTATGAAGGTGCCATTAGGTTTTATGACTTTGGTGACCATAGAATCTTTCAATAAGAGGGAAATATTGAATTCAATCTTCTTTGAGGATGTAGTTTAATCCTTGACCTGATCCAACCACCTATTCAATATCCTTCTCCTATTCATTAGAATGGTTTGTATAGGGATGATATCCTCAAGTGGTAACACCTTGAGGTCTAGGAACTTGTTTCTTCTTGAAACTCTATCCAAGTTTCCTAGCTTGGAATCATAGAGTACAGGTTTTTGGTTGAACGTAATGACCACATTTTATTATAGAGTCTTATCTTCCTACCTCCTCTTCATGACTTTGTAAAAATTGAATACATTAATTACTATATTAATTACTTAGACTATAGTACCTTTTAGTACTATAAGAATTGTTTGTTCTCTCAATCTCTCAATCTCTTGTTGCAGGCCTTTCATCGAGTCCACTATGGATTCTGATTAAGCTTGGAGTATAGACATAGGGTCCTTTGCATATTCCTCCACCTTACTTGGGATAACCTTCCTCTTCCTTGTCAAAGTGAAGAGGGAATATTCACTTTTATGGGACACAACTGAGCTACACTATGGCTGCTCCACCTATCTCCTCACTACCCTATTAATTGTGCCTTTTTCATCATCAAATTACTTCCCAAATTAAGGTGTAGAGAGGACCACATGAGGTATCTCTTGTATTATTACTTGTATAATGTCTCTGACCCAATTTGGGTCAATAGTAGGTGATGGCTTTGTTGGAGGTGGTTGTAATTTAGGTGCTTATGTAGAGGTAGAGGCTAGGGATATAATAGGGATACGAGTAAAGTTTTCTAGGTATATTTTCCAAAGCATTTCAAATAGAGACCTTGTAGGGACCATGTTTAGGACAAATGAAAGTAACTTAGGAGGCACACTCACCTTCACATTTGTAGTAATATTGAGTGGATTTTTAAAATTTAATAACTTTGAAATCAACCTTAATGGCCTCGAAGGTGTAGGGAAACCAATAACAAGTGAGGCACTTGTTGTGGTTTCCTAGGAAGAAGCAATATTTTTAGTGGTATAATCAATGAAATGGGGGAAGGTGAATCAGAATGATGTACTAGTTTGGATAATTCTAGTGTTAACTAAAGGCTGAGTAGTGTTAGTTATAGATGTTGGTGATGGGGGACTCAATGGGGAAACAATAGTAGGAGGAACAAACATAGAGGGATAAGTATAAGCATATTTATTAATAATTGGGAAATAAGGTAGTGGGAGGGTACTTACAACTAGAGCTTGAACTGTGATTATGGGATTTTTAATTGCTTAAAAATCTGATGGAGGGGTTATTTCTCAAAACATGGTAGTTTTATGCTCCTTCTTCCTTTTACAAACCTTTTTAATGTTCCTCCCAGCTAATTCCTAAAACTCTTCCATAGATAAATCAATTCCTTATTATAATTCTCTAACATTAATGGAAATAAGGTCAGGTTGATCCAATATTTAGATAATTTCTCCTATGTTAGATGTAAAGATCAATGTGGGAACTTGGTAGAGGTCATGTTGGCTACTAGATCCTCCTTGATCAAATCTTGGAGGTAGGCTATGTTTGCTTGAAGTGGCAAGAAGTGGATGTCTACTTGGCCTATTCCTCATAAGAGGAACGTTTTATTCTTCCTCTTCATCTTTTCCTTGTTCATAATCAACATCAAACATGCTTCCATGGGTTGGTGGTGGTTGAGACTTGGTGATATCTTCCTTTTTCTTCTCTCCATCTAGTCTCATCTCTAGCTCAATGTTCTTCCTTGTAGCATTATTAAGCACCACCTCATCATTCATAACATCTCTATATATCTATTTATGAACCTATTCTTTATGATTTTACTCTATTACTAAATCCATTTTGAACTTGAAAAGGTTATTTAGAATGAAATTATTTGGATCACATAGCTTAAAGTCATCTTTAGTCAATAGGTAAGAATCCCTATGCCTAACAACAACAATAACATTGTGTCACTTTTTAATTCTATTCCTCCTTATTTTTTATGGAACCTTATGGGTGGATATATTATTATTGTTTTTTAAGATTATATAAACTCCATGCATTATTTGATAATCCATCTCTTCCTCATCTAACTCCATTCGGACATACCTTGGTAATTTTAGAGGAGACACCATCACTCTCTCTACTCTAATGACTATGCAATTTGGGTATAACTAGTAGATAGCCATGTCAATTAACATCTATCCAACCTCTAAATAAACCCTTTGAATTTCATACTTAGTGTTTTATTTTTAAACCACTAAGTATAATTATTCTATAATTACTCTTATGTTGCATCGTGAATGATGAATGTTCATTACAAAGAAGAGATGAGGCATAACCTTTGGTAATTTAGGAGACCAAGAATTCTATCCTCGTTGAGAAATTTTGAAAATGGTATATAAAAAGTATCTTATCATGAATAAGGTAACACCATTATTGAAAGTGTCATTCATTTCATATACCAAATTATTACTAATGTTCTCCCCAAGTGGGGGAATCTATTAATCCCCTAAGATTATTTGTATTAGTGGAAGAGTCCTTATGTCCACATATCTAATGTGTTGGTTGATAAATATTCTATTTAATAGTTATAGTCTAATCCTAACTCCTTAAGTTAATTTATGGATGGGAAAGTTTCCTTGATCATCTACTAGAATGGCTCTAATTGGGTCAGTCACCCATGATGCCAAGACCTTATTTAGGGAGTACACCTCATAACAATTGTCAATGATGACTTAGTTATATTATATTCATGTGGGAATAAGGTCATAATACTTATTAAATATTTATCCTACTATGAAATTGATGAGGATCCCTTAGGATATTGACTTGAGTATCCCACCCTCACACTTTGATCTCCCAATGCTGTTATAAACTAGTTCAGTGCATTGCATGACATTTAGCTTGGTTGTGGCCTTGAGGAGACTAGTTGTGTTGACGAAAAGGATGTTGGGATAAATATAGATTATGTGAATCATTTTATTATCCTCATCAACTTACTTATATGCTTCTATGCTAAATTATATGTTATTCTAATTTATGTTATCATATGTTATGGCTTTGGGAATGAATTTAGTATCCTTGAAAACAACTGAAGTACCATATTATAATATGAGGTCATATTCCCAAAGTAAATTGTCTTACCTAGAGTAGAGGAACCTCATTATTCCATTTATTTAATATTCTATGTATCCATCAATGTCCTTATATTCTTCTACAACTTTTGAGCTTTGACAATGGTAGTTGGGGAGTGCACATTATAAATATCTTGAGCTTTATATAACTGGGAAATCACATAAAATAGAGAGAGAAAACATGTATATCTCAAAATTGAAATAACAATATCCTTTATTTTGTTTCTTATTTAAAGATCACATTGATTAATACAATGTTGTTGGTGATTTTGGTTCATGCTATATTAATGGTGAGCTTGTCAACTTTGCATATATTTGAAACAATCTTCAAAATATTGCTTTTGAAAATTAATTTCACTAGAATTAAAATATATATTTAATTTGACTTTGATTTAACATTAATTTTAGCTTTAAATCTAAATATTTACACCTTTTGACATGTGGTTTCCACTTCAGATCTAATTGGATACTCATGTGGCTTGTATATGACTAATTTACTATAATGGTCTTAATTTGTACCCATGGAAAGAGTTTTTTAAGATCCCTCCAAATAATACACAAAATGGGAAAAAACTCAAGATGTGGGTTTCCTATGGTGAGGTTGAACCTCTGATTTTGGTCATCATCCTTTGGATCTATCACCTACACTAATCTCTAGCTTGGAAAAGGGAGAGAAATAGACAATAATGTATGAAAACGTGTAAAAGAGGTGATGCACCAATGTTTTGAACACTTATAATTACACAAAACACACTATCATACACTTTAAATATTGTTAAATATCACTTCAGTCACTTTTTTACCATTTTCACATAAGTATTTCACAAAATGGCATGAACTAGCTATCAATATAGCATGGGAGGGTAGTTTTCCACTTCCAAACCAATCAACTTATTATATATTTGCACTTATAATGACCTTTTAAATCTACAAGACACTTAATGAAGGTGATAAAATTCAAATAGATGAAAATAAAATCATACATTCACTTAACCACATTAATTAATTTATGAAGCACACTTTAATTCATCTTGTAAATGGAGGAATTTAGTCTTTTATTACATCAAATAGGTGTTATAGTAAAAAATTGGCATAACATGGGTATGAAAAAATCATAAGAGTCTCTTTTCCACAAGAAAAGTATTTGAGAGTCAAGAGATTCCCTTTTTTGAGAAAATGGGAAATATATAGAAAAGGAGAAGAAATAGAGGGAATGAGCTAGCATAAAACAATTAATGAGGCCCAACCACTTTTTGATTAATTCAATGGTGTTGAGTCATGATCTTTGAGGGAGGAATAGTTTACAGAGACTCTTGAAACTTTATTAAATTATTCACTATCTTCCTACACCTTTGAACTATCCATCTTCTTAATGAGCTCAGGGGCACCATGCTTCATCTTCATATGCTCTTCTCACTATTAGGTAGTCACTCAAGCTTGTTCACTGGTGTCCCTTCTAACATCTCTTACACAGTCACACATCTTCCATCACTCCCAAATCCTTAATATAGGTTCATTACAGATCAAAACTGATCACCTTATTAATTTTCATGTACCCATAATTGTAATGAAGATCTTCAAGCTAGGGTTTCTTGATCATGATTAAGACATAAAACCTACATCTAAAAGGTCTTGAGAGGTTCCAACAGAGATTTAATGGAATTATACATATTTTTAGGCTTATTTTTGGTAATCTAGATCATATTTGATCTTGTATTTATGTTTTTACCTACTTGGGGTGGTGAAATACTTTGCTCTAACTTGTCTGCCTTCGTGGCATTTCCTTGGCCTTCTTTTCCCCTTATAAAACTTGATCATTGTAAGTTTGGACATGTGTCTACATATTGTGATCTTTATAACATGATCAAATTTATATATTTATCCTCATGAGAGTCTCCTTATTTTAACCTTATCATTAGTCATTGATCTATGATCACTCTCTAGATTGTGCCACTTGACATCCCTACTTTTATGTTAGGATCCTGATGTTAGTTTCATCTGATTCATGTGATTTAACCAAATGATAGACTTGCATGTAATCTAAGTTAATTAAAATTTTAAATTTTATCTAAATTATTTATCCCAATCTACATGATCAAATGCATTCTATTGGATCTTATTTTTCTTAATCAAATGTTCTTCATCCATTTCCTTGGGAGCTCACCGTGATAGAGACACATGTCATTACCACATTCATTGCTAAATTTTTGACTTTGATCTTGCTATTATATCCTTAACCTTGGCTACTGAAATCATGCCACTTGTTTAACCTATGTCCAACTTAAATCTCATTAAGGATTTTTTAATTCAAATGGTTATTTCTCATGGCTTCAATTTGACATCCTTGGGTACATCTCGCATTACTAGATCATTTTTGGGTCCTTGTATCTTGAGATAGAAATCTCATGAAAACATCAAATTTGTAGGGGATGATATTGGAAGAAAGTACACCATTTTCATGCAAATATTCATCTTTATTTGAATTCTTAAGTGCACTTATGAAATTCATAACCAACCTACTCTATTCATTCTTACATGATGTGCCACAATGGTCTAATTCCTTAAAATAATCAAATTTGCACTTTAATATTGCTTAAAGTGTTTCAAAATATTTGTAGATAGCTTGTGATCTTCCCCTTGAAGTCTTCTTATTCCTTCTTCCATTAGATCTCTCCTCAATCATGGCTTTTCTCAGCTTCTCATGCATAATCTAGGAAAAGTTTTATATGTAGGCTAGATTTAGCCAACAGATGTTTAATTAGCTTGAAATATAGAAAATTGGAACATTTTGATTGAGTTTTGGGTGATTGAAATGCATCTTAGTATGATGACTAATTTTCATCTTTACATGTGGAATATTTCACTTTGTGTCAAGATCTTATGTGGTGCATTTTAGTTTTGATTGGTCATAGGAGTGCCATAAATCATTCTCATGGACAATCATATCTTTTATTCTATAGGTGGCTCTATCACAAGAAATCATGGATATCATTTTCTAGGTTTTACCTTTGGAATGATTTTAAACAACTACCAACAACTTGACATTAATCACATGACTTGGGTGGAGACACACATCTCTCTCAGAGGTGGTCTTGGGGATCTCAAATAGAAATAATGCAATAATATGTGGCATAATTATGCAAGATCAAAGGGTATACATGTCACTCTCATGGGTTTTTTGTCATTCTTATTCCAAGTGTTATTATCAAAATGACACTCAGATAGTTGTAAGTCATCAAGCCTTGATCAAATGGCTTGGGGTAACCTAGATGTTTGACTTTTGAGATCTCATGAGCTTTGGATGGATGTAATACAACATTGGACATGTGGTGACCTAAAATGAACCCAAAGGGAACATGCATCACCTCAGAAGGCTACTTGAGTCTGGTTGGTTATCGATAACACACATGGTGTCATCTCATAGGTTTTGATGTTATGGTAGAATACATGGGCGATGTGTGGTTTCTCAGATGTAATGAGATTACTCACAAGGGATAAGATCTTGAATAATATCTTGGGATTTTAATTTCAATGGCTAGATTCTTTATGAGCTCTCCATATGATGTGACATAGCTCACAAACTCATAGATATGCTCCAAGTGTCATTCATAGGATGTTATGAATCTTTAAATCATTGTGAGGCCTAAAAATATGAACACATGTAATTTTAAAGAGACAATCTTAATTTTGAAATCCCATGAGGCATCATAGATTTCTACTTTGATTTTATGCCTTACAAGGTCAAGTGAGAAACTAAGTTAGCTTCTTGAAAATGTCATAACCCAAGTTAAGTAGATTAAAACAAGTTTAAATCAAAAATTTATAATTAAATGCTTTAAAAACAAAAAATATTATTCCAATAATACCTAATTAATCTCATTACATTTACATCTTTTTAGAAATTGAGGTCATGCTTCTTTATTAATAGCCTATTTGCACATCATCAAACTATCAATGGTCAATAATTCATTATTTAATAAACTTTGAGGAAGACTTGCAAAAACTTGAATATTTGTAAGTGCCAATCATTATTTTAAAAGGAATGATTAACCAAAATTTTTAGAATCATAAGTAATGGTAAATTAAATCAATTCCATGTAGCAACATAATGATACAATTCCAAAAAACCTCTGATCTATTTCTTTTGATACAACTCCAAGTGATTGGTGTGGATTTCCTATGTGTATATTTTTTAAAATTGTTTTTGTTATAAGAAATTACTCATATTTTCCTTCTATTGTCAAATTTAGTATCTTAATCAATAATATACCTAATATATCACTTTCATGTTGTATGCACCTAATCAATCTCCATTTTCATTATTTTTTGTCATGTCATGCATATGGTTAGTTTAAAAATGTATGATTTTGTTCATAATTATATTAAGAGGAAATTAGTTCTACCTGAAAGGAAAATAATATATAAAAAATTAAATTTATTCTATAAAACAAGAAAATCTAATCTATAATGTAGGAAATCTATTCCCAATTTATTGAGAGTTTAGTACTTGACAACCTTCCCAAAAATGGGGAAAAAATTAGTTAAGATATAATATACCATTATAAGTTATCTTCACAATTTATCCTACAACTTGTGAGGATATAACCTAAGAGGCAACTATCTAATACATAGACTAAATAATCTTTCACTTAAATTTTCAACCCATGGATGTATATCCTTATAATGAGTCTACATTGTATATGAAACACTTGACTATTTAAAATACTTATAAGGCTAACACACACTTTTTTAAATCAAATACACTCATAAAAATTTAAAGCTAGGAAAGTAAATTTTAGTAATATAATTGTTGTAAAGTAATATTCAATAAAGTAAGTTATAGGAATTTAAATGTTAATCTAGTTTAGAAGCTTCCCACATAGGATTCAAAATTGTATATTTATAAATTCCGGTGTGAAAAATCAAACATGAATGTAAATATCATATGTTTTGACTATTCTACTAAAAATGAAGATACATACACATGATGTAGAAAGCAACTAAACTAATGAATGGGAAATTTACCATAATTATACATGAGTTATCCTTGACTCTATTGGATTTGTGTTATAATACATTCCTTTACTATAGTTTGGTTACTCTAAATCACATATAATGCATTAAATAATCTATAGTAATGAAAATGTTTCTACAGTGAAAATATAGGGTTATTAGAACTATTATAATAACTTCAACCTTCTATTTTATATATTTTTCTATATCTCACTCCTTACTCATTCATCATATTTCTTCTCTCTTAAATAAATAAGGTATGTCTTTATATAAGTTGATAGTTACAATAGAGTTTAAACTAATAACTATATAATAGTATAAAAAAGGTAATAAGGAGAAATAACACATCCCTCTATTGCCACCACTTAAGAGTGACCATTAAATGAAGGATGAATGGTTAAGTGATAGACTAAAATTGATTCTACTTTTTCCTCATGATGATAAACCATCAGAATCCTTAAATTGTATAGGTTAATTACTCAAACTCATCATCTAATTATCAATCCATTCAAATCTGCATGCACAATTATTGCTACAGGTGATGCCCAATTTCTATAGCTAGATCAATATGCTGCAGTTGTTTCCATTGGATACTTACCTAGTTTCTATAGGTTAATTATTCAATTGATACAATGAACTCTACCTATTTTCTATGGGTAATTCTACCTAGTAGCTATAGGTATCTATTTACATATGATTGACTTAGGATATGTAATTATTAGATTAGTGATAAATACTAGAAATAGAAATACTTATAAATGACATTTAAATTTATTCATAAATAAATAGTCCTAATTTTAAATACCAAATATATATGACACATTTATTAATTAATAAAACGTAAAAAGGAATTTATAAAGAAACATAGATATTTGAATATATTTATTTTAAGATGTCTACATGAGATGTATAAAATATTAAATAAGGTCAATTCTTGATATCATCGAATCACATCATCCTTATAGCTTTTTACAAAAAAACATATGATATAATGAACCTCAACTTTATCAATAAGAAATTGTGCCATAATATTTTATCATAATATAATGTTAATGAGATACTTCTCACCCACTACTCCCATACTCACACAAGGTGAAAGGTACATAAAAATGGCTAATAAAAATAAAACACTTAACAAAGTGAATATTTACCAATCCAATTAAGGAGTAAATTCAAATCAGCTAAGTAGCCTAGATCAATACCAAAAGGAGAAAAAATGAAATGGCCCAATATAATATAAATAATAATGAAGGTGGAAATAATTTTATAACCTAATCTAGTAAAAATTGAAGACACATATGAAAATTAGGAGCTCCAAAATTAAATTAAATAACAAAATTATAAAAGGATAAATATTTGAATCCCATAACAAGGAAAACCTATAAAAATATTATTCAAAATTAGCTTACAAGTCCCAAACAATATAGAAAAATTATCAAAATATACCACATCAAGTGGAAAAAATCATTACTCAAAATAAAATAATATCAAATAATGTGGCTCTGAAAGGCCACTAAGTGGGGATATTAGATTTAAAGTATCAATAACCAAAATCAAAACTCTTAATAACTATTTTTTAAAAGTTATTTTTATTAATCCATTTCCTTAGTCAAGTACTTATCTAGTTGTCTAGGTCAGTTCTATACTTATTATAATTAGGCACAAACATGGACTAATCATATATCACTAAAAATTTGTCACTTTACTACATTGACATCATTTCACATAAGGAAAAATCATTATGCACTCACCTAAATCATAGTAAAGAATACTCATGGACCATATTGAGCTAGTAGTGCCACGGAAAAACTCATTCTTCAAGGGGATTGGTCACTGCCATAATGCCAATGGTAATTTCATAGGCACAAGCCATTTTGGGTGAAGTCTGACTATTTGTAGGTATAAATACTTTTTTGAGAACTCATTATAGACATAGGAAAAAAGAATATATTGGGTTAGTCCTAGGCTCTTAAGGATGTAAATCTTTATGTTATTGATCTTAGCACCATTCATAGCAAAGATGAGTCAAGGGAATTACTTTATGTCAAGGGTTCATGCATAGGCTAGTACTCCTAGTGTAGGTGTCAAATCTTGGGTGCATGCCCTTTCCTATACTTAGGATATTTTTAAATTTAGGTTAATGTCATTATTTAACATAGAGAAACAATTAATTACTTAGAACAAAACTTTGCTTATCAAAATATTCATATATAAAAATTACATTACTATAATTATTGCATTCAAGTTGCATTCAAAGAACCTTTCCATAACCATATAAACCATATCAATACATAGGTATTTGAAATGTCATTCTTCAATTACTAAGTTTCAAATAGCAAAGTTCATATTAATATAAATAAAGCGCATTCTCATCTAAACAACTATTGATTCAGAGGATCATAGGTGAGTTTGGGCACTACAAGGTGGATCTTCAAAGGTATCCATGATAAAACTAAGTTTTAATGGTAGTTGTTTCAGTATACCTGCAACCAATTCTATATATCTTCACTATCTCTAAGTTACATCTCTATACTCACTATCTCAATCTTAGTTTTATAGCACTTAGGAGAATCTTATCACTAGCGTGGAGTGCATATGTTGGGTGTTGAGTTGAAACCTTGGTTGATCATTTTATTGGCTCCATCATCTTACACCCTTTGCACTCTAGTTACCATGTGTAAATACTCATGAAGATACCCCACAAAATCTAGGTTCCAATTAACCACCTACTAGCCAGTGTAAGATGAAGATTAATTAATTTAGTTGGCACAAAAGATAACAAAGTAAAAATCATGCCACATTATTACCTCATGATGAGATCTCTATTGAGTTGATATGGGTCCAAACATAGGCAAAAGGGGGCCCAACATTACCCCATACAAAATTGCTAGTCCATCCTTCGACTAGTCTTTTAATTCCCTAAGTCCATATAACATCAGTGCATTCTCTTTTAATTCAACACTGAAGTCCTCAAATCCCTTGATGGTGATCTTGATTTATTCATTGACATTATCAATCCATATTAAGGAAGCACATAGTGAAAACACATTAATTTTCCATAAATATTTTCTAAAGGCCTCTCACATTTCCTTTTACCTCATGACTCCATCTAAAATTGTCCCTTGATCAGTGCCATTTGTTTACAAGGTGAAGAAGAGTTTTTCTAGGTTCTACTCCTAGTTCTTAATCTAGGAACTTAGGGTATTAACCTTTACCATGATCTATGTATGTTCAATCCTACTAATAATAAATTCCTTCTCCATAATCTCTTTCCTCTCCCCCTTTGCTTGCTTGAGGCACACATCAATGATTGATGGAATTGGATGCTTATGTGCCTTCTTTTAGTTTCATGAAGAGGTCTCCCACCTCTTTAAGATTATCTACTAGCTCCTTATTTAGGATATCACAAGGGTCTTCCTCTTCTTCTTCCTACTTTATTTCTGATTTCAACCTTGGAAGCATATACTCCACTAAGAAGAAAACCTTGTCAACCTCTAAAAGATTTGAAGTGTCAATGCCATCCAAGAGGGATGGCTCAACTTCCTCTATGTGTTTAGACAATTATTGAAATTTGAACTTCATGGCCTTTACTTCCACTTTTGATTTTAATTCAATCTTCTTGCTTGTTGAATCTCAAAAATATTTAATGATGTTCTTCCATGCTACTTTGGAGGCCATCTAGATGAGTGCATTGGCTAAGCTAAATAGGTTCCTTCCATGGGGATTTATAATAAGGGAATCACGCCTTTTATATGGTTCTTCCATTCCCATTATGGCCTTTTTTAGCACCTCAAAATGAGGCTCATCCATAAAAATATCAAAGGTGAATGATATTTATTGGTATGTCTTTGTTATTATAGCTTTGGGGGGAATACACTGAAACATATAGTAATATTCATTGGTCCACCACTTCTTCACCTTTTCCCTTATGCTTAGCTCAATGCCTTCTTCCTTAGTGATGGACAAATGTATATATTCACCTTCCTCTTCATTAGTGCTAGCTCTCTCCTTATAAATTACCTATAAGGTTCCTTCCTCTTGTTCTAATAGGGGTTCTTCCTCAAATTTGTCCCCTTGGTTCATTTCTTATTCTACCTCAATGCTAGCTTCACCTTATTATTTCTACTGGGTTTCTTTATCACTTTCATTTTCCTCTTTTAAGGCACTAGTATCACCTTCATTATATCCAAGCTCCCCTTCATTACGTGGGTGAACACATGGTGTAGCTTCTTCTATTATGTTGGTGGGGGCATTAGGTGCCTTTACTACTTTATCCTTCATTTGTTCCATGCTTGAAGAAACCTTATTCTCTTCCTTTTCTTTCTTAACCCTTTCCTCTTGGGCCTTATTTTTCTCTTCCTTTTTATTATGTATTATTTCTAAGGTGTTTTCTTCTTCACCCATTATTTCCTTGACCTTAACCCTTTCAATCTCTTCTTGGGTCATGTCATATACCTTCATGGCCACTCTTTTTTTCTCTAATTCCAATACCATATTTACATGTTCTTTATTGAGGCCCATTTTATTCCATCATATTCTCTTCTCTTCCTCAGTTTTTGGAGGTTATGTGGAGGGACATTTTGATGGAGTACTAGGTGGCTTTTATATCTTTCTAAGTGTCATGGTAGGGCCACCTTGAAGGGCCTCCTAAAATTATTTAGTGCTAGGCTCTCCTTTTACTGCTTCTTCCTAGATGATGTAAACTTTCATCCCTCCTTCTTCCTCATCTATCTCTTCATGAACCTCTTACACTTCTAATTCCTCATACACCTCTTTCACCTTCATCTCTACCAAGGTTATTATGGGAATCACAACTAGCCCCTTTGACTTCTTTTTATTCTCCCTTGGTGTGGGTAAAACAATCCCTAACATGAAGGCCACGTGTTTATTCTTTGGTATATAGGGAGTGGCCTCATTATTGGAGTTGATATTCAATTGGATGCATTCTTGTATATCTTCGAGTATCTCCCACTTTTTCTATTTAGGATGCCTATTCTACATTTTTGGTGCTAGCTACCCTTCATCATTGATTTGAATGGGGAGATCATCATCCTTATTAGTGTTCACATCCTTATTCCTTGGATTCATCTCATAATAAAGCATATGGATGTGCCCAAGACTCACTTATTTATAAAGGGGATGGATATTGATGCAATTTGAGTCATCCTCATCATCCTTAGTGGATTTACCTCTTGGGTACATGTATTGGCACTACAAACTTCTCTTCAAGTCAACCTCTTTCACTGGGATGCCCAACTACCTAAAGTATTTCATGGAGAATGCACAAGGAATCTTGAGCTAACTTGAGTAGTTTTTGTCTATTAGCATGATTCATACTTCAAAAAAATGTTTCATAATGATGAAGGTCACTATTCCAAACATGTTTTGGGGAATCTCCTTATGGATGCACCATTATAGACTAAATGCTTTGATATACTACATGCATCACCCCATCACTTGGGTCTTGTACTTTGAAAAGAAGGAAAGGGGGAAAGTGAAGTCTTGGTAATTATGTGGTGGGGAGTTTTTGTGCTTTTTGAGACCCATATATTGTCTTTATTTCCATTAAGCATGTTGATCTACTCTATGACTATCAAATTAAATATTGATCCCCACCTAAAGATCTCTTGTGCCATTTGAAAATCTAGTGAATTATTTATCATTTCCTCTACAATGAACTTTAAGATGTTAAACTTAACCCCCTATACTATGTGATAAATGATGCATAGGTAGGGATTGCTGATGTCTATCCATTGACCATTGGGGAAAAGTATTAAACTCATGAGGTACATTGTCTCCCTTATATTGTGGTCCTTGATATATTCTATAGGGAATGTAGATCCTCCCTTATAATACCCAAGGATTTTTGTGACCCTTTCAAATTTAGCATCACCCACCATCATTTATTAGATGTCTACATTAGAGCCTAGGATCTTGATAATTTTTCCTATTAGGCACACTAATATTTGCATACACCTCCTTAAAAATAGATGTGATCTCCATGGTTGTATGAGATGAGGAACTGTGTGAATTCATCTGGCTTCCCAAAGCATGTTAACTCATAGAGCTAAGTTACACTAGAGGTCACAAGTCTATATCAGATGGAGACATCAAATAATTCCATGATTAATTCTATTTTAGACTCCTTACACCATCTAATATTATTGTAGATATTTCACATGGCTCAAGCTATGGTGTTTATATTCTTTCAATTGATAGGTTTGTGTTAAAGATTTCTAATTTTCCCCTACCAAGACCTCCATGGGAAAATACATCACTTGGTATGACATTTTTTCAATTGCCTCCATGTCTAATTCTATGATGCTTACTCTTATAATGGGTTGCACCTTGATCTTCAAAATAGTCTTCTCTTCTATTGTTCACATACTCTTGGAATCCTTCTATGCTTGTTATGGACTAGAAATCATGTACTTCTTTCCCATCCTAAACCAGATAGCATTGAAGCATGGTTTGTTTACTTTACTAAAGCCTCTAATATTTATTTATTGTTTTCATAGTTGTGAGGTTTATGACTGTGACTTTGGCTCTTGATCCTTGTATATCACTAATGGTGTCCTCAACATCACTTCACTTTTTTACTGCCTGGTTCATGCATAGTTCATGCCCCACACTTATCTATGCTAATCTCAAAGTGAATGCGATTCCTCTCTCTATTAAATAGATCATTTTTTGTGTTTGTTGGTTCTCAAGAGTTCACTTTAGTAGTAGTTGTTTTCTTTGACTCTGGTTCATTAGTTTGTATTTTGGGTGAAAATTATATCAAGGTTTGTAACCTAAACTAATCAGCCTATCATTTCTTTATACCCTTAATTTCATCTACCATCTTAATTTTAGGTGATTAATGGTATGGTGGCTCCTTGATTTCTTAAAATTTGCTAAAACCCATGAAATTCAAAAAAATCTTCTATCACACATGCATTCAATGTAGATCTTTACGCCTCCACTATCACCTCAATAAATACTCTAACAATATTTTTGGTGAAGTGACATGTAGTTCAAAAAGTCACTTCCCACCTCACTTTGGGTGGATGCCAGTGTGTCCTAATTATCTTTATTTTGTGCTTTGTGCACTTGGCATGACCTTCACCTTCCTTATGGTAGCCTGGATATAATGCCTCAGATGCACATGATTTGACCTTTATGGTTCCATCTTATTTTCCTATTATGCTTTCACTTCCATTGTGCTTTTCTATCTTGGTCAATTTTTATGTGATTTTGTCTCTTTTTCTTGGCCTATCCTATCCCATACAAATAATTTGCATTGGCCCTCCATTGATTCAGTCTATTTTTAATCTCTTGCACATGATCATAGTGTGAATATCATTTTTTGATCTTGTATATTTGCATCTTTTACACCTCTATTTATTAATTGGTACTCATCTTTTCAAAGTCTGGTGAATTCCATGCACCTAGAAACCTAGGTGTTTGGCCTCAAGTGATTTAAAAAGCATCCATGCTCAACTTACCTAATTAGAGTTATGTATAGAAGTGCCAAAATATTTCATCTGTGGACCTAAAATCACCACTTATTCACTCTACAAGAATAATAATAAAAATATAAGGAAATGTTTGGCTTGTGGCAAATGTCATTCAAGTCATCACAACACAAATAACTTGTGACTAGGAAGTTAGTGTCTAATGGTGCAATTTCCATCTTGTTTATTATATGGCTTCAATCTATTTACATTGAAATTCCTAGGGATCATTTCATTTGACAGCATGTGTAACTTACATGTGCTAGTTTTTAATATACTATGGATGGCATATGGTCCTATCCACCTAGTTTGTAGTTTTTCTAGGTACTTGAGGTGCTTAGAGTCATAAAGAAAGACCAATTTTCCTTAATTAGTACCTTTTGTTTGATATGTTTATCATGCAAGATATTTTGGTTCATCTTCTCTATCTGCTAGCTCTACCTCACTTGGATGCATACCTCATCCAACTAATCCAAGTATTATAGCCTTGTACTTAATGATTTTTGGTCATCTAAATGATTGATTTATGATATGAAAAATAATGGCATCGATAACTCCATTAGTATAATTTCCTATGCACTAAACACTAAGTAGAATGGTGTAGCTTTTTTTGGCACTTGTAGGCTATGTAGTATGCCAAAAGAATTATCGATAATCGAACATCCTGATCTTTGTAAGCAATGTCACATTTTTTTTTAAGGCATGTTACCAATATCTTATTGAATGCTTAGGCTATGCCATTTTATTATAGATGATATGGGTTGGTCATGTGGTGTACCACCATGTATTTTATTATCAAGATCTAATCAATTTCATTAATGAAGTGTGTGCCTCTATCACTAATTACACTAACTGGGCACCCATACTAACTTATAATTTTCTCCCATAAGAACCTTGTGGTTATGGTAGATATGTAGTTTTTATTAGGCACTACCTTGACCCACTTTTTTAAATAATTAATGGCTACCAAAATATATCTTGCACCTATGTACATTATTATGGGTGTGATCAGCCCAAAAAAATCAATGGCCCATTTTTCAAATGGTGCCTAGGAAATAATGAGGATGAGAGGCTTCTCATCCCATTGGTTTGGATTTTTTATGTGATGGCATATGTCACATGCCTTAGAATAATCCTTTGAATCTTATAATAAGCTTAGCTAGCACAAGCTTGATTATAGTATTTTATGGGTCATTGAATCTCCTACATAATGGCCTCCTACAATCCCCTCATTCATATTTCATAGAATAGAGTCTCTTTCATGTTCCAAAACACATTAGTATAGGACTTCATCTTGACTTAATTTATATAGCTCCCCACCAATGGTTTAAAAGGGGCTGGTGAGAATGGTAAGTTGCATTTTTGATATGGTTGTCATGGTCTAGGGGTATAAACCCATTCATTATAAATACAACTATATCTACCAAGTCTTTGAGAACCTGTTAAAATTTGTAGAGTTTCATGCTTGTCATTTAATCTTAAATGGTCACTACCACATCACCAGAGTTGATGTGATACAAATGGTATAGTCATGGTTTCGCTTCTTAAGTTTCATCAGAACTGAGAATTGGAATTATTGAAATAGAACCATCCATCTACAAATGCACCCATGGATAATGGGCTTATTCACAAGGTACTTAAGTACCCAATGATTGGTGACAAATATGAATTAGGTTACCAATAAGTATTTCCTAAACTTTTTTAGGTTGTAGAACATAGCCATCATCTCACACTTGGTAATTATGTAATTTTAATCACTTGGGTTCAATTTGTAACTTAAAAAGGAGATAAGATGATCCATCTTACCTTCATCATGTTACACTAGAATAACACTAATTATAGATCTGGATGTATCAACATGGATGTGGGATGGAGTCATCTAGTTTGGAAATTTAAGGATAGGTATATTATCCAACTTGATATTTAGAGTTTCAAAGTCGTCCTCTTGTATTACACCCTAATAAAATGAGCCATCCTTGTGAAAAAACTCCTCAAATAGCACTACGATCCTTGTATAGCTCTGTATAAAAAATTTATAATAGCCACAATGACCAATAAAGGCGTAAATGTCTTTTTGTATGGAAGGGGTCTAAATATATAGAATAATAACAATATTCTTGGGGTTGATGAGCATACCATCTTTGTAGATGATGTACCCAAGAAATGTTCTAAATGGTGTCATGAAGATGCACTTATTAAGGTTTAAGTATATTTGTAACTATCAGAACCTCTCAAATATGAGGCACAAGTTATCATAATGGTCTTACATGAGCCCATACATAGTCCAATAATCAAGGTACACCTAGAGGAACTTATGGATAAAATCTATGAATAAGGTGATGACTACTCAAGAGAATATGGATGGAAAATTATTGAGCCCAAAGGGAATCATGTTATAGTCAAAATAACCCAATTATATTATAAATGTAATATTAATAATATATTCCTCTTCAATTTGATTTGATGGTATCCAGAGAAACCATTATTGAAAGTATAGATTTTTTAGCCAATAACTCCATCCAAAACTTTGTTAGTTAATGGAGTTGGGAAGGGGTCAGTGACATAAGTAGTGTTTAATAGTTGGTAATACATGAAAATACATATGCACCATATTTATTAATTCTAATAACCATGGGGATCACCCATTTGGACTCTCATACTATGTAGATCACTCATGCAACTAGCATACCATCAATCTCCATTTTAACCTTCACACAAAGATTAGGGTTCATTTTATAGGGGTACTTTTTGATAGGTTGTGCATCGTATACCATATCTATGCTCATTTTTTTAAGGGATGGGTGGGTTACATTCATGTCTTGATAATTATGTGGAAATAAATATAAAAACTCCTTTAGGAGTTTGATAATTCACTCTAGCTCCATGTCAAACCAATATGTGCCTAAATTAGCCATATTTGGTTATCCTTCCACACTGATATCAACCTAGGTGGTCTTGAGTGGCATGTTATAGGGCTTATTCATCTCCTAATGTGTTCCTTCAACTTTCCTACTCCCCTCAATTTTTTTGATGTGGAGATGAGTAAGGTCTTTCTCATAAGGGGAACTATCATCCACTTGATGCATGATCTTCCTTTTTCTTGTCAAGGATGCCCAATTTTGCACATTACAAATATCTATATATTCATCACTCAAGTTACTATTGAGTTCTTAATCCTTGAAGAAATTTGGGAGTACTAATCCTTTCTCCTCAAACATATATTGTAGGTACTCCTCTAAGATTACAGTATCCTCAAACACTGCCCCTCAAATGATTTATAATGGATTGATAAATTATAGGTTATGTGAAGAAAAGGAGAAGGTGTGCACAAAATTATTCTTAAACAAATCCAAATTTTATGTCTCACGATGCATTTTATTTACCACATACCAAGCTCATATCCATGTCTTTAATGCTATGTATAAGGCAAGCACCCATAGGTTCCTCAGGGATTTTGCACCATAATTAGTCTATGTTTCTTCACACAAGTGTATGTGAAATATTGGGTTTCAATCACAAGAGTATGGAGAAATTTATAGGTCCTCATTAATTTTTCTAAATATTTTGCAGGTGGTTATTTTTACATCTTGCCAAGTTTGCAAGCTAGGCCTTTGTTCTACCCACCAAGGAGTGGTAGTGCTTCTAAAGGTATACACCAATGCACCCATCCTTTCAACTTTATTTGAGATGTATGACTCTAGGTTGTGGGCATATTATTATATAGTATTACTCCCCTCATATTGTGAGAGTTCTAAAATTTTACCTTCGCTTAGGTGAAATACTATGTTTCCCTTCTTTCTATTGTAAGGGACCCCTCTTTACAAAGTATGATTGATCTAGACCTAATTAGTCCTCATAGGTTTTGGCACCTTGGTGTTCACTACATGGCACCTGTAGTTAGTGGTTTTATAATACTATATTACCCATCATTTATAATCTACATCGGTAGTGTCCATAGATGACTATCCATCATCCCAAGAAATTACTCTTTGGTCATTAGGGTTGATAGTTCTAGTGCCTTACAATGTGATGTTATATATATGATAGATCTCATAATTAATATCAATAATTTATACATAATTGGGTCCTTATCCATTTAATAATGGGATTATGACCCTCTCCTTGCCAATTTCAAATGTCATATAGCATTTTTTCAAGTACATGTTGGTATTATTCACATAGCACCATGGCCTATCTAGGAGTGATAGATAATTATCTTGCTTAGCCAACTCGATCACTTCAATGTAAGAATGAAATTTTGTGCCCATAATATCTATAATGAAACCTTTTATAATTTTGATTGGTTATGTCTTGGATTTTTTTGCCATGAAAATAACATGAGAGGAATGACTCAATATTGGCCTACCATCTTTTCCCATGCATTCCTTATCAATATATTGACCTTGGTGATTATGTCCATGAGGACCTCACATATAGACCATCCATTAATGGTGGCATTCACCAAGAGCTTGGATTTCTTTCCCTCTAAATACTATAGTTACTTATCATACACCTCTCTCCATATTTTTATGTATCTCCTCAATTACATGACAATCGATTATGGTGTGAATATAAAAATCACACAAATGATAATATATGGTTGTATTAACCTAACTGGTGCATTACAATAAAGGGTAGTTGTGAAAATCATCCACCTCATAACAAACCTCACATCTTCAAAGTAATATGTGTACATTCCTTAGAGGGAAGTTATTCTTATTATGACCTTCTGTCTTGAAGTTGGTACACCATAATATAATTAGAGCATCTTGTGACGAACTAGTGATCAATTTTTAGATTTGGATGGACATGGATGTAATATATGATTCCATGAATGGGTTTATCCTAGTGTTAATGCTTCTGACTACCTTCGCTCTAAGCATAACTTCAAGAGATTCTTGAGGATCTATGAATGTCTTCATAAATATCACTCTTCTAAATGGTACTAGCAATCCTCCAATGAATTGTTACACATGCTGGGAGGGTTGGATGTCATAAGGAAGCTTGGAAAGAAGATTTTTAAACCTAGTATCATATAGGTGCATGTTCTCTAACAAACCTTGACTAATTTACTTGAGTGTAGTGATGATCTCCTATACAAACTTGGGTATGTAAAATTCATTCATAAATGCTTCTTTTAAGGTGTCATAATCAATCATAACCTAGTTAGGATCAAATTTTATATACCAAGTATGAGCATGATCAAGTAGAGTTATCATGAATTATGTTACCTTTCACTCTAATTAGGTTATACCTTGAGTACACCAATGAAGCTCACATTTTAACACATGATCTATGACATTCTCTATGTCATGATATTCCGATAAGTGCATTACCATTTCATAATATATTTATTTTGGGGGGAGCATTGGTATTTGAGTCACTTTCTCCCTTGGTTTTTGTCTTGGTGGTGGTCTTTTAATGCCTTCGATCATTGGGTTAGGTGTTGACCCCATTTTTGTGTTTGGTGCTATTGAATTTAATGAAATGATGTTACTCACTTATGGCACTAAGCCACTTCCTTTAGGATATTACCTAATTTGAACAACAAACATTTTTTTAAATAGAATGCTTATGTTCATGTTATGTGTTATTGAGATAGTGCCAAAAGGTCTAGTAGTTTCCTCACTTATCTCTTCATAAAGAACAACTTATTCAATCATAAAATTATATCCAAATATGCAAACCAGTCAAATTTAATGTGAAAAATAGAGTCAGTTATCACTCTTATTTCTTCCTAAGGGGGATCTAATTCATGAGCATTTATTTTAGGTTAAAAAGGGGTAGGCACTTCTAGCACATATTCAATAGTCACATTCTATAAGGACCTAGTATATTCCACACTCATCAATAATTGATCTTAATCTATGTATTTATTATTCCTCTCCTTACACTACTACAATATAAGAGATCCTTTCCCATGCCCTTACCACTTTTTATGTGTTTTATCAACACTTTCCAATTTAAAATCTTCCCTCAACCTACCCATTCTCTTGTTATAAGTCTATCTTATAAGCTCTGAAGTGTCAATCTACTCATCCCCTTCCATTGCACTTCACCTACACATCCCCTTCTTCCCTATTTCACTAATTCACATTCAAAAGGATATTAGCCTTCAATTCTTATAGTTTTAAAGATATAATCTACCATAATTTTCTTAAGCTTTGTGTTGATTTATTTCATAAACATGCCTATGGGCTCACACAAGAACTCTGCTTCTTCAGGGTAGGAATACATTGATATTGTGAACATAAGAACATAACTATTTAGTTCTCCTTAACACCATTTATCTATAGTTTTGGTCCAAATGGCATCAAGTTTCTCAATCTTTTCTAAGTTCTCCTTTATCCACTCAAGGCATTGTCCATATCTTTGTATTATATGGGTTACATAGGCATCCAACCATTAATACACATGCTCAGGTGGTTCACAAAAGAACTCATACAAAGCATCATATATGTTGTTATGGATCCACTTCCTTGGATTCTATTATTTACAAGATGGATGCTTTAGTTAAAATCTATCTTTCACTTATTACATCCAACACTCGATGTTCTTGAGGGAGAGTCAGATAATTATTGTATTTCACCATTGTAGTAATAAAATTTAACATGAGTCCCTAGTAATGAAACTAAAATGTTGTATACAAGTTCATTTACTTAATATATTTCTTTATTTAGGTGCTTATCTAGTTCTCTAAGTAATTTCTATACTTGTTATAACTAGGCACAAACATGGACTAATCATGTAGCACTCAACATTTTTCACTTTACTATATTGACATCATTTCACATAAAGTGAAAGCCTTATGTGCTCACTTGAATCACAAAAAATAAAGAACTACAGCCCATGTTTGGCTAGTCCTACCATGGCAAAACTCATTTTCAAGTGGCTTGGTCATTTTAACAATGACATTGGTAATTTCATTAGCACAAGCCATTCTAGGTGAATTCTGACTGTCTATAGGTACCAAACCTATTCAGGGAAATCATTCTATACATATGGATGAAATAATATATTGGGATAGGTTGTGTTACTAGCTTTATCATCATCCAATATGAAGACGAGTCAATGAAATTACTTTATGTCAAGGGTTCATGCATAGGCTAACACTCCTAGTATAGGTGTCAAAGCTTGGGTGTATGCCCTTTCCTATACTTATGATATTTTGTATTTTAGGTTGATGTCATTATTTAACATAGATATGAAATTAATGAATTGGGAAAAAAATTTGCTTGTCAACACATTCATATATCAGAATTATACTACTCTAACTATTGCATTCAAGTTGCATTCAAAGAACCTTATCATAACCATATAAACCAAATCAATACATAGATAGGTATAGTTGTATTCCTCAATTACCAAGGTTCAAATAAAATAGTTCATATTAATATAAATGGAAGACATGCTCATCTAAGCAACTATTGACCCAGAATCTCACATGCGAGCTTGGGCACTATAAGGTGGATTTTCATAGGAATCTATGTTAAAACTAAGTTTTAATGGTAGTTGCTTCACTATGCCTTGAACCAATTATATAGAGATTAATTATGTCCAAATTACATCTCTTTACTCACTATTTCAAGCTTAGTTTTATAACATTTAGGAGCATCTTATTGCTAGGGTAAAAGGTGCACGTCAAGTACTGAGCTAGATCCTTGGTTGATCATTCCACTAGATCCATCACCATATGGCCTTTACACTCTAATTACCATGTGTAGATACTCATGAGGATACCACAAAAAATATGGGTACAAATTAACTACCTACCACCTAATATAAGATGAGCATTGATTCCTCTATCTAGCACAAAAGACACCAAACTAGCAATCATGCCACATGATTGCCTTACACCAAGATGTCTATTGAGTTGGCATCGATCTAGACTTAGGAAAAAATGGGCCCAATAATAAACTTGTAAGTTATGAATTATGCATATAAAATCCATGTTTTTAGGACTATTACACACTTACCAATGTGTAATTTCAAAATTTTAGAAAACATTCCCCTAACAAGATATGTTAAAATTTATAGAGGCATCATGCCATTCCAAGCACACATCCTTTCTAGACAACATTAAAAGAGGTATATATCCTAACAAGATAAAATTATGTGGATTAATTAGTAAAAAAGGGTACATATCTCCAATATTAATGAACACTTCATTTATTGTCATAGATATGTATGTGTATACACACATAGATATATGTATGTATGTATGTGTGTGTATATGTACATAAACATATACTTATGTGTGTGTGTATCTATGTATGTATATATGTATCTCTATGTGTGTGTGTCTACTCAAGGGATTTATATTGTTTTAAATTTATAATGATATGGTACAATCTCATCTCGATGTTGGCTAAGTTCTAATTAGAGAAAAATCTCTTCTTAAATTTTGAAGGGACATATGGAGTATTAATCTATAAATAATAATCCTAAAAAATTATAAACCACTAAAAACACATAATATACTCTTAGACCATTATTAATATTCATATAGTAAAGGGTGGTATCAATCTTTGATGGATCTAGAAAAAAACCCTCCCCTAAATCTAGCATACCTAAGGCATAATATATTTGTCAAAAGGTCCATACTTGTTGAGGTGAGTAGAAATTTATGTTCACACAACACCAAACACACATATATTATGTTGCCCTTTTGATTTTCATACAATTTAAACAATGTAATCATCACCAAGGATGCTCACACATAGGTGATTGAGAAGGTTTTAAGATCTCTTATTCATGAAACATGTGAACTATGTTGGTTACTAACCTGCCCATAAGATACATGATAAGAATATATGATTTATATATAATATAAATAATTTATTCATCACTAATGATGCTCAATATTATATGATCTATGAGGTTATATGATCTCTTTTTTGATGAAACACTTGAGCTACATTGGTACTAACCTACCTAATAGGATACATGACACACAATCATAATTATCTATTAAAGGAAATAAATAAAAATATATGGATGGCATATATGGTCCCTAAGGACACACTCTTATACCAATAATATCCCTCTTAAAAATGGTCCTCAAAATTGACCTTGAACTTTCAAGATTCATGTGTTGCATCTGATATGGTTTCTAAGAATTTGGCCCCTCTAATAGAACCAGGTCCAACATATTATTAATATATTAGGAATTCCAAGAAAAATGTCCATAAATCAAATAAAAAATCATTAGGAAATTATATATACATAAAATAATAAATTAATGCTAAATTGACACTCATAGAATAAAAATTTAAAAATAAACCTATCAAGACTGCAACTTCTCAAGAAAACAATTTTTTTAGATTCATGGATGTGAAACACATGCACTCATCATCAGTACATATAAATGATGAACCCATCCCAAAAATACATGATAGGGTGTGGTACAGCTCCAAAAATAATTCACTAGAATCCCTAAGAATCAACATATGTCTAAATGAGTACCATATGCTAATATATTTTTCATGCATTTATACAACACGCACCATATAAAAGAAGCAAATGTTCAAAATGAAAGAGAAAAGGGAAACCTCTAAAAATGTTAATGATCATAATAAATTATATTTCAAAATTCAAATTAACCTATATTTTTTATTTAGTTAGCATACATGCTAAAAATTTCATAGTATAATTGTATCATGAGCATGTTTAAGTCAAAATCAAGGCACACCTACTCAGGGGTTAAAGATACTTATAGATCCAATGTAAACTTAATTATCATTAATTAAATAATATTTCATATGAAACCCATCAATTAGTGTCACCACTATGGCATAATGTTCCTATACTAGAGATGAAGATGAAAATCACTACACTCAAAGGAACTCATAAATGTTTGGATAAATCGATCAAGAAGATGTTCCAAAAATAGGAATGTACACTCAAAAATTTTAAGTAATGAGGAACACCATACAAAATATTTTCTTAAAAATAACTATTAGTTCAACATAAGAGTATTTTTAACCTAGATTATTCCAATAAAAAGTGTTGTAACCTTCATGGATTGATGACCACAACATTATAATTTTAACATCAAAACTAGATACATATACCTTGGGTATCAATAAAAAATGAAACAAGAGGATATAATGCCACTCTAAAAAATGTGTTATAATTAATTTTATGGTCACAACTACTTGGTTCCAAATTTTTACAAAAGGTTTTCATATTCCTCTTAACCCATCATTGATGCCTAACTCTAATGGAATGTCACTTCATCATGTGGTTACCAATAAGACATAGCTCACTACCAAAAATAATAAAAGGATAAATCACATAAATATAGGTGAAAATAAATTTATCCACATTAATTTACCTATCAAGAACTTCTCCTTAGAATCACTAATCCATCACATAAGGTGATTATAACATCATGCAATAGTCATGCGTACACTAATATATTCAAAGTAGAACCCATGCATAAAGTCATGAGAATATTGATTAATTACATATAAAAACATGTCATAAATGTATAAATAATCCTTTATGGTCTACTAATAATTCATTTAAACCTAAGTATGAACTAAGCCCAACTCTATCTAAAACTACTCATAAGGAAAGAGTTATCACTAAGGGTGATTGGGTCATATCACTAATAAGGCATCTTGTAACATTCCCTACTTCATCATTAATGATGATAATGTCATAAGTAAATATTTTATCATATTTTACTTGAGTATAGAGGTTAAATTTACCAAAAAGTGGTTCTCACTTAATATAGAACATGGTCTTAAGAAGCAAAAGATGTTGTACTAACCTAAAAATGGCATTTGAGTTATAAGAGTTACAACTAAGACAACATATTATAATATTAGCCCTAAAAATATCCTAAATAATTTTATCACACTTTTATAACCTTTATCTAGATGACAAGCATCCCTAGTCAACTAAAATATAGCCTCAGACCTTCATTTCTAGATCTTGGCCATTCATTCCCAATAGCCTACCAACTAGACTACTAGCACCAATTTAAGGACACTAGATCCTTGTGGTGATAGTGTCCCCAAAATTATGCTAATATATTTCAAATTAACTTTATTGAATGGATATATTTTCAAAATTAGAACCCTCCTAATGTCAGCCTAAGCATTTATTATTATCTACAGAAGATATAAAACATAATAAATACATGACATTTAGACCTTTATCCACTAGATGGAAAGAATATGTAAAACACCTATTTAAACATGAAACAAGTTGATAAAAATCAAGGTTATAAATCCTTATTCTTCCCTACTTATGTATACTAACATATATAATTTCTCTAGGCTCAAATTTTCTAGATTTTCAATCTCAAGCAAACTCAAGGCATTCAAAACCATTATCATTATATCATGACTTACACTTACACAAGTACTTAGGTTCAAATAACTAAATTAGGCTTGATCCTTCCTTGGAGTATTGGTATGTAAACAACTCTCTCCATAGTGTGGTGTTGAGGATGTCCAACCCATCCTACTAAAAAGTGCACTTTTCTTCTCATGCCTTAATTGCAAGGAGGACTAGGGTTTGAATCATAAATCATCTATTACTATGATAATATAGAGTTTTAAACTTTGTGTACATAGGAATAGAACCTAGAAACATAGGTGAAAGTACACCCAAAATTTAAGAGCATTCTTACATAGAGGACACTAAAACCATTTTTAGGACACTAGAGCCACATAGTTCTATTGTATAAGTGTGATGTTACTATCTAGGAGAAGATTTGACATAATGATCTAGTTGATGACACTCAAAAACATTTTTATCTCATTTTTAGAACTCATATCTTTCATATTAGGTGTTTTCCAGATAAGTTTCTATTTATACATATGTATTACTATTTTTAGAAATTTAAATCAATTAAAAAATCCATAACAAATCAATGGTTATTTATTACATATTATTTCACTAATTTAAACTTATCTACCCTTTAATCAAACATTTTATTTACTTAGTTAAACCTTAAACGGTTAAAACATTTAGTGAACTTGACTTACTTTGAATATAATTAAAACCTTACTTTTACATAGGGTTTATCTTCTCCTATTTTTTTCACTAAATTAGGGTTACAAATTCCTATTTTCCTAATTTTTTGGCAAAACATAGTTCATTTAATCAATCTCACATAACAGTTTCAATTATTTAATGTAATTTAATTTTTTTCAAAGTAACCCTAATTCAAAAACTCTAATCCCAAATAACCCTAGGGTTTAAATTTATAGAACTTAGATTCTAGATCCATATATCTTTTGATTTGTATCTTGTATAATCATGATCATAATGAAATAATAAATTATTCACTATTTGTTTCAAACTTTAATATTTTTATTTGTATGCTTATTCCATTAATTTGGAATAAACTCAAAAATAATGTAAACACATGTATAGATGATGATTTATATCAATTAAAATATATTCCATATCTCATATCATGTTATATTTCTCTGATGTCTAATTACATTAAAAATCAAACCCATACACACATAGAAGATTTAACACATAAGCTAACATTTATGTTTCAAGTTTATGTCATATCTTATACAAAGGACAAAATTTCCTTCTCCTCTTCATCTACATGAGGGTGATAACTTATTTCCCTCTAACTTGTTCCATGATATTACTCTTCCATAAGATGAAGCATCCTATGCCAATTTCACTAATCCCCATACTCAGCCTATTCACACATCTTCCCTATAGGGTGTGTGCATACAGGTCCAATCAGAAGCAGTTAGGGTTTGTACTTGTGAGACTTTATGTGATAAACTAATTAATATGAGAAAGATAATTATAGGATTAAAAAATAAAAATCAACTATTAGGTGAAAATATTAAAAAATTATAAATTAATTTATAATACAAAGGCCTCTAGGGCACAATATTCTAAGTAATGTATATGCATCTTCACTTAGTCAATTTATGGAAAACAATATTGCATAACAAAACAAGAAATCACAATAAAGTACCTATACAACTAGTGATTCAAAAAGAATTCAAAAGTAAAATAAAATTTCAAATTAGGTATTAAGGGAAATGATTAAAGCTAAGTTGATCAACCTATACCATATGTACCTAGTAAGGAAATCCAAATTTTATTGTGCATAGAATAAAATGTATGGGCACCTCATTGATTCATGTTTAGCATTGACATTGAAAATGAAATAGGTAATGGATACAGATAAATCATATAGTGACACATCATATAAACAACACACAATGACACATCTACAAAATCAAAAAGGGCTAAATTTAGAATAGCATAAAAATGGTGACCAAAGCATTACTCAAGCACAATTAGAGTAAGAAATTAAACAACAAATATAGGTAAAAAAAGAAAACCAACCTCTCCAAAATGAGGATAAAATTTAAAAATGGTATGATTTTGATCACAAATATCTACAAAAATTTGATTATCATACTCAAGGTTTGTGCAAGCAGGCCCAAGACATCACCACTCCTATTTTAGAAATTGATAATATTGGTCAACAAGGTTTGGGGTTTATTGAACATCCTAAGGTAAATCATTCATAGATACATTTTATCAAGGTAAAACATCTAGATACATAGGATATGTTACATAAAGAGCAAGAACTTAAGTTGTAAAGTCTAAATCATGTCAATCCAACAAGCATTCTTGAACAAGGTTTTCTATCAAAAGAGCCTCCATAACACCATATGTCTGCATAAGGATAGTTTAAAAAGAAAAAATCATAATCAATATTCAAAAACACAATCCAAAAAGGTCAAATCCATAATATGAATTAATTACCTCTTACATCCTAGGCTATTATGATTTCAATGATGGACAATAATCAGATTCATACTAAAATAACATTAAACTATAGCATAGAATTCACACTGCTTGAAAGAATACCATTCTTATTTCTTACACAAGCCATAATGATAACAAGTCTCTAATGAGAATATTTGGTTAGTATGGTTCCTACCCTCTTATAAATACTTTCATTCTCTCTTGCTCCTTGCAAATAGTTTATTTTCATGTTTTTTATACATATCTTATTATATAAAATACAAAAACAATATAACATGTTAAAAACATTTAGATAATTACTCAAAAACATAAAAATTATAGATTGTATGTATTATTATGTTTACATTTCTTATATTTTACAAACACTACATATGATATCTATCTTAGTCTAGCCAATTTTATCTTAAATAAATGATTTACTTGTTCCTATTGATTGCTTATAAATAACTTACAAGAGTCAAATCCAATACAATGATTTAGACTTGTTATCATCTACCCATTAGGGGCATATACACTAATTTAAGATTATTAATTTCACACATCCACCCACTTGGGGTAATATTTTACATAGTTTCTACTATTAGGTTTTATCCTTACATTCTTTACTTTCTATTTTTTGTATTGATATATCTTGATATTGATCATTGCTACTCATATTCATATTTTTTGTCAATTATCACTAGTTTAGACTCAACATATGTATATCCTCACTCTTACATGGATTGTTACTACATTCATGCATGGTTTCATTTTTATATTTCCTAGTTTATACTTGATTTCATGTATTATGCTTCTTCTATTTGAGGGCATTTGAATATGTCATTGTTATTTGGATCTACGACACTTCTATTCATAAATGCCTTGGACATGTGTCATGTCCCTTGCATGTGCTTTTTTGATTGTGAATGTGTATATTTGAACTTGTCATTTTATGTTTACATAATAAAATTTACTTTTTTCTTATGTATGTGGACATTTTAGCATGTCCTTATATGTCTCAATTTATTAGATTTAGTGATATGTGCCCATATCCCTTGTAGTGTGGCCCCTTGGACTATTTCATGTGCCTCATGTGTTTTTATATGTATGATTTCATATATGCATCATGGACATGACACTTATCTTTACTTGATACACACACCAGTTCTCAATTCCATGAGGGACCTCATGTATCTACCTTCTTACTTAGGTGTTGTGATGGACATCATGCCCCATCCCTCTAGGTAGTTACCTAGTTCTACTCGGATTTGTTGTTATATACATTGATGACATCTATATCAACACCCTTGTGAAATGATAGACATAAAATAAATCTTAAATTACATGCTTATGTTTATATTATCTTACACTTTGATATTATGTTTTCACATTATATTGGATTATCATGTAGTTATCATATATTCTCTGGCTAACACACATTTTACAAAGCTACTTATTTTGAGGATAGTTTTTGGATAGGTTCAATAACTATGCTCAAAAGAGTCAGAATTCACAAGGGTTTTTCATAGAGATCATGCTATTAAATTGCATGCATAAAACAATTTTCATCACATAGGCTCAGTTTCAAAAAATTAAACACATGTAAAATAAAGGAAAAAATAGGGAATCAAGAATTAGTATAGTGACTTAGATTTTAGACTAGAAAAACATTAGCTCTCAAATGAGACTAGCACCAACTAGTGCTACCATCCAAGATGTGGTGTTACTATATAGTAGCCCTAATTTTAGGATAATTTAGATTAGATAGAATGGTATACTAGGTATAGTATAGGTTTGTATATATACAACTATAGGTTTGATAGTTATGCTTAGATTCACACTAGCTCAACTTAGATTCATGTTAGTTATTCAAATTGGGGGAATAATACATGACATGCTCAATCTCATATTCAATTTAGATACTTAAATATAATTATTTAGATACTTAGATATAATTATTACAACTCCATTTAGAATCAATAGACTTAGATATTAGATTAGGTGAATCTGTGTGACATATTTTTACCATATGCTCAATTACACACCAATTGATCAAATGGAATGGAAAACTCCATATCATTCACTATGTTATATATAATTAACATCATATTTTAAGTTGTCACAAATTTCATGACCTACTCTATCTATAGTGGTTGGCATTCATGAATGGCCTAGAGCTTCCTAATATACCCGAGTGGCCATGGAGATAACATACATCATTATATATACCTAGTTATATATTTATAGGACTTTGCATAGTTAATTTTGAGATGCATATACTACACATGGGTTGTCAATAATGGATTCATAACTTACTTGAGTTCTTAAGCCACCCACATGAAATGGTTAGACACACTTTTAATCTAATCTAAGATATTCATAGGTCATGATCCACTAAGTAGGGGTCAAAATGATGAAATCAAAATTTGATTGAGTTCTTGAGCCATCCACACATGATAATTGAGTAATTTATTATCTAATTCTAAAATATTCAATGATTTGATCACTATATACACATACACACATATGTTATCACTAGGTTCATTCATTTGTTCACATACCTAATGAGGTGTATCTATTTGTTTCCTCTTTCCCATATATTTACTCAACTTTATTTAGTTACTTCTTTAATTAACATAGTCTTTTTCTTTTGATATCTCTTAATTAAGGACTAATTTATGCACACTTGATTATAGGTCATGCTTTGGATCATTTTTCATATATGCATACCTAGCTTCACATACTTATAATCCACTACGTGAGCACCACTTCTTAGGCAATTCTAGCTACACTTATTTTTTCTTTATACTATTCATTTCAATTTATTACATTTCTATCCTACAGAGGGGAGGGGAGGAAATGTAATCACATAAAACTAGTATTTTAGTGATAAGATTATTACTTAAGATAATTTATTCCTAGCTTAGCCATATACATATCCTAGTGCACTTTTACAACCACTGTATGGACCATAAGCATCCTTAGTCATCTAAAACATAGTTTTAAACCTTCATTTCTAGATCTTGGTCCTTCATGCCCAATATCCTGCTAACTAGACATTATCACCACATTAAGGACACTTAAGCCATGTGGCACTACTAACCCCAAAATGGTGTTAATGTCCTTTACCTTAACTTTATTAAAAGTATATATTTTCAAAATTAAAACCCTACCAAGGTTGACTGAAGCATATTTTATTATATACACAAACTATAGATCACTATAAATACATGAGTTTTAGACCTCTATCCACTAGATGTAAATAATATGTAAAATACCTTTTCAAACACAAAATGAGTTGATAAAAATAAATGTTATGAATCCTTATTCTACCCTAATTCTCCATACTACCATATACATTTACCCTAAGCTCAAATTTTCTATAATTCCAATCTCAAGAACACTCAAGGCATTCAAGACCACTATCATTATAGCATCACTTTCACTTGTAATACCACTTAGGTGGGGATAACTACATTAGGTTTCATCCCTCCTCAAAGTATTGGTATGTATAAAACTCTCTTCATAGTATGGTGTTGAGGATGTTTAGCCTATCCTACTAATGAACATTTTTCAACTCATGCCTTACTTGCAATGATGATTAGGGTTTACATCATAAATTAACTATTACAGGCATAATATATATTTTTAGACTTTATGTGTGTAGAAATAGAACCTATAAATAGATGTGATGGTACACCTAAAATTTAGGAGCAATCTTGTTTAAAGGACACTAATACCATTTTTAGGACACTAGATCCACATGGTGCTATTATCCAAGTGTGGTTTTATTATCTATTAGAAGATATGACATAAGCATATGGCTGATGACACTTAGACTTATTTATATCTCAATTTTCATCACTAAAGTGTTTTATAGATAAGTCTCTATTTATATATATGTTGCTATTTTCACATATTTATTAATATTTTAGAGTCAAAGCAATTCAAAAATCTATAAAAAAAAATTAATGGTTATTTATTGCATATTTTTTCACTAATTTAGACTACTCATCCCTTTAATAAAATATATGATTTACTTAGATAAACCCTAAAAGGTTAAAACAACTATCCTATCCCAAGTACTATATCTAAAATACTCAATGTTAATATGCATATGTCTAGGTTTATGAGAGAAACACATATGCCTAGCAAAAAGTATTTCACTTATGATATAATGACCACTTGGCCCTCATAATCAATTTTTCCTCTCAACACCATGATGAAATTTATTATCTCAACCTTCACTGAATCTCAACAACTATCCTATGTCGGTGAATGTCCAATAAGTGTTGGAATTTCTTAGAAATAGAGACAAAAATAATAATACAAGATCAAGTGTCGAGCCTCTCTACTAAGTCCAACAATAAATCTATCAATTTGAGGGATAAATTATTTTAAGGTCTTAGATGAGACTCTCTTATCTCTTCCCTAATGATGAGCATCTCAAAAACTATCCCTACATGGAGGAACCTCATACAGTCCATTCTAAAATATCAAACTCTTAAGTGTAAGTTAAGTAAAATATCTTTGATCATAGACAATCTCATTGACTAGTCACCAATCATTTACAAGTTTTTACAAAGAGTCAATGGTCCAATTTCCATCACATCCTTGGAAACTCATCTTATGTAATGTGTCTACCCCCTTAGTAAGGAATATCACACAAATTAGTACACAAATTGGTTCACTTTCAAAGAATCGGTACCAAAAAAAAATTCCCTAGATTTATTGATGTTTAAACTATGATCTAGTACAAAAATTTCATGCCCAAAATTTAAAATGACTAAAAACACACAAAATGTCTTTTTTAAAACATATAATGAAAAATATATTAATATATACATAACCTATATGTTATACATATTTATGGCACAATATTCACAAAACATTAAAATAATCACACATTCCTAACCAAAATGGATTTTGATGTGTAAGTGATCTTATATTTACTATGAAACCATTTGGGCCCCATTTTCTTTGATTAACCCCAAATTTGTCCACAACACTCTAGATCTCACACAAATAACAAGGGAATTTAGGACAAATGCTTCCCTGGTGACCATATTTAGTAACCTCTAAGCTATTGACATTCAAGGTTAAGATGGGAAAATATCTCAAATTATGAAATATTTGGGGAAGTATGGGGTTCCATTGGGACCTCCCTTTATCTTCCCAATTCATTGATTGTAGAGTCTATTTGGGTCCTTAACAATCTCTAGTAGCCACTAATGGCCACTTATATCTCAACCCAAGAAATTAAGAGTTTACATTATATTTTTATCTATGAACATTGGGTCCTAATTTATGTATAGAGGGTTTTAAATTAAGCTAGGTCCCTTAAGGGTCATCCCATATCCATGGCTTCAAATATCCCTTGAGTCTCTAATAAGTTATCAGGAACACTATTTAAGAAAGTATCAAGATATTGTTTGGTTTTTTGTTATGGTATATGATTTCTCTTTCATGTCAAAAAACTTAGAAAACTAGGTAGACTTTTTACCCCACCTCACTTGCCCCCCTCTTGGATCTCCAAAGTGCCTCAAAAAGGTTGAAAAAGGTTCCAAGTTACTATATATTTTTTTATCTCTATGGATTAATTTATTATTAAATTATATTATATTAAATTTTGATTTCACTATACTATTAAAATGAAGATAATATTTAATGGATTTAATATAATTTTAAATTCCTAATGTTAGTTATATAATAACTTATTAAATTAATATAGTTAGCTATAAATTAAACTAGACCAACATCCATCATTAATAGGTTAAGGGTAATTAATTTTTCTTCACTAGATCATAATAATCCAACTTGGATTCCCTCTATATTTTTTTAAGCTAAAATTTGATGGTGAAGCAAGAGGTAATTTGGGTGCATTATGATCTATTTTTTATATTAGGGATTTCTTAGGACCTCTAATCAAGGACATTTTGTCAAAACTTCAAGATAATACAAATAATGAGGCTAAAGCTCAAGTTATGATGTTGGGAATTCAGTTGGCACACCATTATTACATTGATAATTTTTTTATATAAGATAATTCCAAGTTCATTTTAGAAGTGTTTCAAAATTTGCAAGCCAAGGCATGGAGGATCAACAATATCTTGGTAAATTCATGGCCATTATTAGATAAGATGAAATCATGGAAAATGGGGTACTAGTTTAAATAAGAAAATAAGTAGGATATTTTTTTATAAAATTCAGGGTAGACTAGAGGAGTGACTAAATAATTTAAAATAATTTGGATGCATAAACGGGCCTAGAGTTGATTGATCAAATATAATATTTCATGATTTCCATTGGGGAATGTTAGATCATTTATCATAATGCTTGTCTAACATTCTATAAAAATGATGATCTTTTAAATGTTGTCACATGTGAAATCTTGGAGGTGAGGCTCATTTAATATAGGTTGAATGTGGATTTGGTGAATTGATTTTCTAGATTATTCTTTCCATCTACAATTTCAATGTTTTTGGGTCTATTTTCAAGAAACAATCAAGAAACTTATGATGGATAACATGGAGGTAATATTTATTATGCTATCCCTTAGGGTAAGAAAATACAAAATATATTTTAAAGACTATGTATCAAATCATATGATGCATCTTATATTTTTAACCCCTCATTTTTAAGTGGTAGATGTAATTAAATAAATTCTTGGCTATGAATATATGTAAGTAGTATGAAGAAAGAAGAGCAATTCAGATGTGGAATTCAATTTAAAAAGTAATTTTATTTGAGTATTAAATGATGGGGATACTAAAATAAAGGTGGATTAAATTTTAATTTAGCTAGGTTTATAGTGGTGCTTGGATAAGTAGGCCTGAGGTGGGTTCAGGTCTAGCTCTCCCTTTCTATAAAATAAACTATGTGGACATAATTCCACTCTCAATAGTTCATAAATTAGAGGAATGGTTCATAAGGATGCATAATTTTTTGTTGCATCTTATGGAAATTATAGAGAAGGGAGTGTCATTATTTTTTTCAATGGATGATCTCATGGTACCTTTTCCCTACCCAGATAGTATCTTGGGTAGTTTGATTCCAAAAGAATTATGTTGGTGGCTTTATATCTAGTTGACTTATGTGATGATAGGAGAGTTGTGTTTGAAATGGATGGATTGGACAAAATTAGGGATGGTTTCATGTACCTATCCTCAAAAATAATCATGTGAAAAATCATATATGTGCACATATAAAGGAGGTTTTATGCAATGGTAAATGTAGTTGGTCTAGGAGGGGAATTCATTTTGATAAAGAATAGTTTAGAACAAGCTATTTCTAAATCAAATGGTGGTGGTCAAAGGTTCATATTTAGCCACATAGGGTCATTTTATAATCCTCATGTCCCATTTAATGGTCTTGATTATAGTATTGATGTGGGAGATAGCTCACAATTTTAGTCTTTTCTTGGGTTGAGTGGTGTTTAGGTATATGTTGACATGGAATAAATCATATAACTTTTAGTTGGGGGATTTTTTAGTTATTAATTTGTCTTTTTATTATCTATTATGGTATACATGATCATTATTTTTCTATGTATGGTGTTTATCCCTTGTGGATTTTTTGGTCCCTATTCTTGTTTTGGTTTGGAGTTTATTCCCTATCATGTTTTGGGCCACCCCTTTTTGGGAATTTTTCATTTTGGTGGGAATGTTTAGCATTCATGCATAACCTCATAATTTCCTATTTATTTATTATTCTCTATCTTTATATGGGTGAGGGCCCTCTTTTAACCCTCAAAATATGTTCCAAAAAAAAATGACCAACACAATAATATTTCATGTGGATTTGTGAAGTGGAAGGGACTATTGAAATAATTTCCTTAGCACCACGAATGGATTTAGCTCTGGGTATTTCCACTACCTATGAAAACCAAAGCACCTTACCACTAACAACACTCACCATTAATTTACTACTTGACCTAACATTTCAAACCTTCTTGAGGCACTTATATCAACTCTAAGATTTGATAGAACCACTATATGGTTACATACATCCAATATTAGTTATGCCAATTAAGCTATCAGATTTTTATAGCTTAGCCATCATATAACCCACCACCTTTGAGCACTTCCTCTTATTGAATTAGTTATGTTGCACTAGTGTTCCTATGATAATAACTAGATAATACACAAGCCTTTTTATCCTTATCCTTTATATTTCCACCCTTTGGGTGGCTCTCTCAATCATTCTATGGTCATAGGTTGTTTGAATCCATCACTATCAAATCTTAGCCTATATATAATTTCTTATCATTCCACCTATCCATTTAATCTCTAGATATTAAGTGGGGGTGGTCACATGTAGCTCCATTATTGGTTACCTAAACTGAAATTTTTATGTTTATTTTGGGTTGGTAGTGGTCATAGGAGTATCTATATCATATCCCATTCCCTAAAAATGGGCCATTACCATACAATAAAGTGCTTGTGTAAAAGGGAAAGTGCCCTATAAATAGCCAAACATTTAAAAACATTTTTTAGCTTTGAATATCCCATAAAATTGTCAAATATATTTCTAAAGTATCATAAAATATACTATTTCAATCTAAAATTGTTTTGTGAATAATTGTTTCTCATTTTACATGTGAAATAATTATGTGAAGTTAGGCCACTATACTAAAGGAATTAAGGTAGAATAGTAGTTTTAATTTTTTTTTAAAATTTAAACCCATGTACTTTAATATTATTTTTCAAAAATGCATAAAATCATGGTGCAATATAGTACAAACATAAATTCATTTTAGGATATTTCGGTGAATGTAGATTAAAAATAAAAAATATATAAATCAAAATAGCACTTTTTAGACCTAGGGAAAATCATTCCATTTGAAACACCTTATGAAAAAATAAACAAATTTGTTACAATAATATTATAAATTAAGAAAGATTTTATTTTTTTATAAGAGTTTTTAAATCTAATAAATAATTGAGATAATAATGTCCATTAGTTACAAAAATTCCATTCTTTCAATGAATTATAAAAATGAGTATTACAATGCTTGTAAGCTCATATAATATATTCCTCTTTCTCAACAATTATAATTGAACAAAATAAAAAATTTCTTGGATTCTAATATCCACCTAAATTTAAAAAATGATGAGTGAGATGAAAAATAGAAATAGTCCCAAATCCAAAATCCAAGGTAATTTTCAAGACCAAATCAAGGAGGGGCTATCTTCCCATGCATTTTCCATCATTAGGTAGTTGTAAAAACATAAATCTAGTCATAATAACTTATTTGTCATGAACTTCACCCAAATACATAACTCTTATTTTTAATTTATCTAAATGTGGGATTTAAATTTTGTTCTTCATCACCACTACACAGAACATTCCAAGCTAAACTATTGAACTTCTTTATACTTCCCTCATATTATCTCCAGATTATGCCAATTGTCCCTAATTTTTTGGGATGGGGCTATTTTCGTAGACATGTCTAACTAGAGTGGTCATGTCCCATGATAAATAAAGGTTAGTTTTCAAATTTTGAAACATATTTTTGGGTCTTCTCACACATTTTGAAAGGTCATCTAAAGTAAATTATATAAAAAAAAACTATATAAGAAAATCTAAACCTCATTTTAAATGGGCTTGGTTCTTAACTTGGATCTATATATTGAGAACTTACACACTATTGCTCATTAATAAAATATGCCATATCTATCTAAAATTTAATATCATTCACAAGAATCATCCACAAGACAAGTCTAAAGAATCTCAAATCAATTCAATAACTATTATTTTCAAGTATCAAAGACATATTTCTAACTACATACATATAGTCAAGGATCATAATTGGATAATCACTCTAAGTGGGAAAATCATGTGGGGTTGATTTCCCTCTTCATAGTATGTAGCTACATAGTCATCATTAAATCATTAAGGGGATGATTGGGGTTAGCTCATCCCCTTACACTCGTATATTTTTTCAAGTTTCTAGTTTCCACAAAGATCCTTAGGGTTTGAAAGAAAACAAGGAGAAAATAGAGATATCCACATAGCATAATATGAATTTAATCATCTCATATCAACTAGTAGACACAATCATAGAAGTAAAAGTAGTCTAATTTTATTCATAATCCATGCATAAATTCCTATAGTCAAAGGATGAAAATAGCTTGTGTTATTGTCTAGTAATCATTGTGTTATCCAAAACTATTCTCAAATTTTGTATCTAGTCATGCACTATCACAACTCTAAGTTTCTATATTTACACTATAAATCATTAGTCATAGTCAACTTGTAATGTACCTAGATAGGGTAATAACTAGTAGAAATAGTAGCATGTAATAGTAATAAATTAGATGAATAATCTCACCTACATTATACTACGGAGATGGGTAGGTAAGAGATACTATAAATAAAAGGGTAGGTAGTCTTATAGAATAAAATAGAAGTTAATTGTAATAGAGCCTTGTTCTAAAAGAGGTATCCCTCTCAAAACGGCCCATGATTCAGAGTTGGTATTGCTTGTAAACATCATATACCCCTATACTTATACTATTTCTTACCTATCTCTCTCCATATGATAAAGCATATGGGATTATTCCTTATCCTATTTACTATCATGTTTTGAGGGTGAAACATATTTAAGTGGGATGGAATGTAATGTACCTAGAGGGGTATAATAGGATAGGGAATAATCTCATATGCTTTAGTATATGGAGAGAGATAGGCAATAAATAGTATAAGTATAGTGGTCTATGGTATTATAGAGCATCCAAGAAATTAATTATAATTGATAATTTCTCTTAAGGAGGTAGCCTCCTCAAAGTGGAAAGTGATTTGGAGTTATTCCTTCCATAAAAGGAATTGGTGTTTGTGTGTAATCAGCATTTTGAGATTAATATATGTGCATTGGATTGATATTCTGAGAGGTTCTTATCACAACCAGGATAAGTCTATAATAAACAAATACAATCAAATTGTGTTATTTATAGGAAGAAATCTCTTGTCTAGAAATAGCTTGAGTTTTTTTCATTGATCATGCATAATTACAATATCTTTTTATATTTATACACATTTTCAAAAATCAAAAACATTCAATATAAATTTATACTTAAATTAAGTACATTTCTTATTATTTTCCAAAAATAACATATTTTCATATTTAACATTTAAAAATAAAAATTATTGATAATTATATATATTTAGAATTATGATCTCTTTCAAATTTAACACCTATTATACAAATAATTATATTTTTTAATAAAAAATAGAGTAAAAAGTATTAGTAAACCTGTACATTTTTTATCTTTGAAATTTTAATTTTTGTCCTAGGGTTTCAAATTAATTTTTTTATTTATATACATAAAAATATTATTTTATGATTTAATTTTCAATTCTAATTTCAATTTAAATTTATTTTTATTTCTTTTTTTATAAACATTGATTTGATGGTTTTAAAATTCATAGAAGTTATTATTCTAGGAAAAATAGTCTTTAGTTTTACCTAAGTCATGATGTGAGGGGTACTACCCTAATAATTAGGCCATTGGATATCACTATATGGGTATTTTAGTTTCCACTTACCTCATTTTATATCAAATATTCATATAGTTTTGCTTTTTAATCATAGGAAACCTTTGACTATTTTTTCTTGTAATGTATCAATCAATGGTTAACCCTGAGAATTTACTTCTAAATGTACCTTAGAGATCGAATAGTATAACTAGATGATGGTGGAATCCTATAAATTTAGTGTCCTTTAGGCCTTTTTCACTATTTAATGATTGGGATTAGTGTAATTGAAACCTTATAAAATAAACACACCCTATCTATTTACACCCATTTTCCTTTTCCTTTAACACATTTGCATGCCAATCAATAATTTTAACTCATCTGTTACTCTAAGGATTAGTAATAAATTAAGTGTAATCCCTATATAACATATTTAGATTCCTTTGGTCTCTTATAAAATGGATAATATAGATAATTTTGATCAATATGATATTATAACTCTATAAAGTAATGTACAAATCGAATATGATGTTAGTGATGAACTAAATAATTGAGATAATGAAAATATGAAAGGTAACCCTAAGAAATCCAATATAATTTATCCCAATTAACTTAATGGAATCTATCTTGATCAATTCAAAGATTTGTCCAATTTTCATTAGTTACTTCATCAATGTCCTAATTTAATGGATAAAGTTGTTCAATTTATCATAACAACTAAAGTTGCACATAAAGATAATATTATTTCATCACAAACACAATAATAATAATCATCTTTCATATTTTTTAAATACTCCCACTTAAAATTTTCAATTTTATACTATTGCTTTTGTTTTTATGTCAACACTCTTAGTTACATATGTGCCATCATCTCTATTTATGGGGGCATCACATTGCTTATAATAGATTAATATGCCTATTTATAAACATACACACCTCCTTTGATTACTATTCATGTTCCACCACCAACCTCACCTAATTCATACTCTCTTGAGTAAATTATTTAGCCTTCCATGATAATGTGTTGAAATTATAGTAAGGTGTCTCTAGATATAATCATTAAATAGATTATCATAAATTTTTATTTAATCCTTTAACACTCAAGATAGATACTTACTCATTAATGGTAGGATTTATATATCCTAAGAAACCACTTTATTAAGTTAAATGTGATCCATAAAAAAACCTTAGATCATTCCATACAACATGTTTGGATTATGCTTGCAATGAAAAATTAATAACTAACATTTTTCCAAGAAGCCTTAAATATTTTGATTTATGTTGGTTATGTGATCTCAAACTAAAATTAATTATAAAATTAAACCCTTTTTAATATTAGTTTCTATTATTATTATCTATGAATATTGGTGAAAAACCATCTTATGCACAAATTAAAAAAATCAAATAAGGATGCAATGATCCAATCAATGAATATATTCTTCAATATAAAACTATATTACATATGATGAAATTTTTTATGGCATACTATAAGTTGTAAGATATATTCACATAAAGTTTTGTAGCACCACTCCATGATTTTACCATGTTTGGAAAATTCAAACCTTTTAATGAGTTATCCCATATAGTCAAAGAAAGAGAATTCAATGTCTTAGTTTTGAACAAGATCAAATATGCACCAAATGCTTTATCTAATTAAAATATCAAATTTCAAAGCAAACCAAAATACAAGGCCAAATAAAATGAAATCAATAATGAGGAAAAATTATTTATTAAATTACTTTTTTAGATACACAAGGATAATGAACCAGGTCTAGATGAATTTATAGCTACTTTTTTCTAGCTTTATTGGGATATTTTATTTATAGATATGAATGAGTTATTTTAATTGGGAATAATGTAAAGGGAAATAAATAATATTTTTATAGTGATAATCCTTAATAAAAATAAATACCTTGATTTTAAATATTTTCTCCCCATCAACCCTTGTAATGTCATATATAAAGTTTTCATGAAACTTCAATCCATTAAAATACAACCTCTATTTGATAGATTATCTCTAATAATCAAGGAGGATTTTTTTATATGTATAAAAATATAGTTATTGAGGTGGTTAATTCACTATTGTAAATAAATAAGTAATATTTTATTACTTATAATTATTTTTAGTTAGTAACTAGTAAAGGGTTATTCATCTGTAGATAGGTATTTAAATTATTTTAATAATTGAATTTTATTATATTTTAATTTATGCATGTTATTTTACCAATATGATTATTTAGGTGGTAGGATGTTTAATCTCATAATGCTCTCCCATATCTACTGGGACTATTATTAGCATATGTTCTTATATAAATAAAAGCTATATAATCTTGTTTTGTTTAAATGGAATGAATATATAATTATCATTCCTCCATATTTGGTATTAGAGCTCTAGAATTCTAACCCTATTAATAATCTCAAAGAAGCTTGTGCATTCTAATGAAAGTTTGTAAGTAGAGGAAGCCATGAAACAAAATAAATTTATTTGTGTTGGAAAATTTACCCTAATTTTTTTTTCATTTGTATTTCATGAGCACTCCCACAAAAATTAAAAGTCTTATACAAGCCTTTTTCATCAACAAAGGTTGAAATAATGATAATAAAATCCAAAAATAGAGGTGGGATTGATAGCCCATGATAGGGACTAGTGTAATTATTAAAAAAATTAAAATGTACTAGTAGGTGCCATTATCAGTATAAAATTCATTATTTAAGTTTGAAAATATTTTTTATCATATAATTTCAATGGTTCATTTACCAAGTAAAGCATGAGGTTTTTTTGAAAACTCTAATTCTTCAAAAGGCAATTTTAAAGATTGACATCTTAGTGAAGTGTTGGATTTATAACCAATCATTTAAAAAAAAGGTTGGTTGCTTTATTTTAGTGATTTTAGTTCAAAAATTTAAAAAAATAGTTTATGAGATTTTGGAATTGAATATAGGTTCCAATAAATATTTTAATTATTCAAAACCACTCTCCACCACTCCAAAACCACCATATAAACTCACCCCTTTCCTTCAAATTTATCCAAAACTGTCCTTTAATTCCTAAAACTACCTTCAAAATTAATCCTTTGCTATATTTTTTCATTAAAACACCCTAAAAAGAAACATGTGGTATAATAAAAAATTCATGGTTTTTCTCATGAAATACAATTTTTAACCCTATAAATATAAGTTTCATCTCTATTATACTTGTATTGATGAATAGGTGGGTTGTTAAGCTATCTTTTTAGAAAAGAAGAGCTTATAGGTTCAATCCCCCCCAAAATATCTTTTAGCATAATTTTATTTCATGTTATCCTTGGAAGTTCCACCAAATTTATTTATAGCTAACTAAATTAGTGGAAAAAGTCATAAAATAAACAAAAGAAGAAATGTTTTTATTAAAAAAAATTATGAAAGAGGCCTAAAAATGATCAAAACATAAAAAATCCATTAAAAAAAAAAGCAAAGGTGAATTTCAATTTCATTTGTTGTGTATTTACATTTCAAGAAAATTATATTGTAAAATTACACATAATCATGATTTTTAAACTCGAACATAGTGTTTAGTCATAACTATGCCTCTAACTCATGTTTATGGCTAACACCATTATGCTTGATTTACTACTATAACATTTAACATAGATGCAAAAATGATGTCTATGCCTCAACGTTTTACATAATTAAGGATAAATAATGCCCATATACTCATAACCTTTCCTTCATTTACCCTTTCATTATAATCAAAATCCATAAATCCTGACAGGTGGAATTTCCATGTATATAGTGAAGTTACATGCACGTATGCAGAAATACATCTAAGTAGGTACTAGTAATTGGAGTAACCCTTTCTAGTGATGTCTAGGTACCAAGTATCAAACTCTTTCCCATACATTTATGCCTCTTTCTTATACCTCTAGGTGTATATAAAGGGTGAGCATCTTCTCCGTACAAACAAGTATAAAGGAAGGGTGCATATAAATAAAGGTTTACTATATCGATTTCATACTATATAGAAAGGGAGACCTATATACTTGAAGTGACAAGGAACCAATCCATCACCTATAGTCTTGATAATTTCTACATAGGCTCCAAAATTATTTTTACCAGATTCATAGCTACTCAAAGGTGACAACTATTCTACTTGAAAGGTAAATCTTAGAACTCAATTGGAGTTTGAATAAATTTGGTCTATAGTAGATGGCTCGTATATCTGACATATAAGAATTTTTGATCAATAATGTAAGTTTAACTAATCCAAAAAAAAGGCTAAGTTGATAATAATGTTCATAATATTCAATGAAGTCTGAGCACACATCTATGAAGCCAAAATAGAGAAGGAAGCTTGGAACAAGTTCCAAACTATATATGAAGCCAAAAATGAGAGTAATATGCTACATATACAAAGTCAACTCCACTGTCTCAAATTAAGATCAAGAGAAATAGTGGATTCCTTTTAAATATATTTTATAATGTTGAGGGCATCAATTCATTCCTTGGGTGAGATAATTTTAGAGGAATCTCTTGTACCTATTGTCTTGACAAAATTTCCACCCTCATACATGATTTTTGTGACCACTTTCATTGTCATAGAATAGAAACCAAGTTTTTAAAAATTGCTAAATATGTTACAATAGGAAAAGTATTTCAATACTCATGACAACCAAGAAGAACATGTGATAACTTCTCATCAATAGAAAGGCAAGAAACTAGTAAAATGTTCATCAAAACATAATCCAAAGAAGAATCCATAAGGAGGAAAATCATAGAAAAATGTCTCTTTTGTGGTTGTCAGGGACATGAACTCAAATGTTACTGGTATAATACCTATAAAAAAGGATCTTCTAGTCGTCATAAGTCCAATAATCAAAAATCATCCCCTAGATCATTTAGTAAGCCACAAGTAAAAAAAGGGGACATGGTAGAAGAAATCAAAGTGATAAGGAAAAAGTGTCAAACATGAAGAACATGATGGTTAACATGATTTCTTGTAATCTATAGATCTCCATGATGAATACACATCAAAAAATGACATATGGTATGTTGACTTGGGTGCAACCCGACACATGAAAGGTAGAAAATATTTGTTTTTTCACTTTGAAGTACACACCCAATAAAATTAATGTTTATTTAGGTGATGATACATCATGTAGTGTGAAAGGAATTGCTAAAATTGCCTTACCCCTATACATGAAAATATGTAGAATCATATATGTTCTCTATGTACCTAGTTTAACTAAAAAAAATTATTAGTAAATCAACTCTTAGACAATAAATTGAAGATTAAATTTGACTATAAAATTGGAAATAAATTCTGTTTAATCTAAGATAAATCTAGAAACTCTAAAATTGTTGTATGAGCATCCAATATGACCAATATGTTTTAGCTTGATTTGATTCAAAAAATAATCAAGCACTCATATCAAAGGACTCAAATTCAACAAATTTATGGCATAGAAGATTTGGTCACATCAATTTTTGATATCTTGACACACTCCACTACTACAACATGGTAAGAGGACTATCACCTCTTAGAAATGGTATAGCCAAATTTCATGATTGCTTAGTAGTTAAGAAACACACGGTTCTATTTTAGAAAAATATGTATGGATCTAATGGTAGAATTGATCTGATTAAACTAATTTGTGAAAACCAATGACACCTAGCCATATTGGATTTTATTATTTCATGACCTTTGTTTAAGATTATTCTAGAAAAATATGGGTCTACTATGTGAAAATAAATAGTAAAACCTTTGAAACATTCAAGAAATTTAAAGTGGTTATTGAAATAGAGTCTGGTAAAAAAAATTTAAAACCCTCTACTCAAATTATGGGAGGGAATTCAAGAGTAATGAGTTTAAATAGTTTTTAAAAGAGAACAACATTCATTGTCAAATGACACCTTCATATACACCACAAAAATGTAGTTGTTGAATGGAGAAATCATAATATTGTATAAATGGTGCAATGCATGATACATGATTTAGGCTTAAGAAAGGAATTTTGGGTACAAGCTATCAAAATTTTTGTATATCTAATCAATAGAGTACACACTGTAGCTCTTGATGGAGTAATTATACATGAAGCCTTGTTAGGGAAAATCCATCTATAACACATCTTTGAGTTTTTGGATGACAATAAATTATGCACATTCTCAAATTTAAATATAATAAACTTTATATAAAAGCTAAAAAATATGTTTTCTTAGGGTAAATTTAAGAAGCACTTTCCTATAGACTCATGGATCCAAAAAGTAGATGAATTTACACTAGAAGGTATGTTAAGTTCTTTGAATAGATATAAGCATAAGCTCCTTATATAGGCTCATCCAATAAAAACATTAGTCCCATATAAAATATAAAAGATGGTAATATCCTAAGTGACTACAGTAATGATGGTGTAGCTCCACCACCCACAAGAACTACTCAATGTATACCTAAATGGTATATAAATACACTAAAATATGAAAAATTGGATCGTATTCCAAACACATAAACCACTAGACCAAAGACTCACAATATGTCTTGAGGTGAGGTCAATTTAGCCTTAATGAGTATAGTTTTTAAATCTATCAATCCCTCTATTGTTTAGGAATACCTACAGTTAAAACCATAGAAAGATGCCATGCATATATAATATATTTCATTGATGAGAAATAAAACATGACTTGTAAATCTTCCGCAAGAGAAGAAGTAAATTAGATAAAAATGGATCTTCAATATTAAGTAAAAAGTAGATGGTAGCCTTGACAAGCACAAGGAACGACTAGTTATAAAGTGGTAAGCTCAAAAATAAGGCATTGATTATGATTAGACATTTACTCCCACAACAAAGATCAAAACTATCAAGATGATTTTTGATCTAGCTACATAATTTGGATGGAAAGTCCATCAAATGGACATGAAAAGTTCCTTCCTTAATGGGTACCTCTAGGAAGAAGTCTAAGTAAATCAAAAAAAAGGTTTGTCAAAACAAAAAGAAAAGATAAATTTGTTAGACTTGTCAAATTAGTATATGGTCTTAAACAGGCTCTTAGGGCATGGTATATAAATACTAAGGACCATCTCTTAAAACATGGATTAAAAAGGAGTCTATATGATCCCAATATCTACCTTAAACAATAGAAAAGGGAGATAGTAATTATCATTTCATATGTTGACGATCTAGTCATCACTAGTAGTTTAGTTAATATGATCAAATAAACAAAGATATACCTAAATCGATCATTCAAAATGAAAGTTATTGGACCTCTACATTATTGTCTTGACTTAGAATTTTGGTAGAGTTAAAATCACTTTTCTATATCTTAAATCAAATATTTGAAGACAACGCTTGATAAATTTCATCTGATGGATATCAAACTAATTACCATACCTATAGAGACAAAACTTCAATTGTCTCAAGTAGATTCATCACCTCAGGTAAATACAAATTTATATTGGTAGTTGATGGGGAGTCTTATTTACCTAACCTACACTAGGCTAGATATCAATTATGCTATCATTTATCTCTGAAGGTTTATGCAAGAGCCTAAGATCAGTTAGTGGAAATTAGCAAAGTGAGTATTGATGTACATTAAAGGAGGTATGGATTTTAGTCTAGAATAAAAGAAGTATGATAAATTATTCTTTATAGGATACTTGAACTTAGATCATGTAGGGAATATTGATGATAGGAAATCCACTTTAGGATTTATATTCTTTTTGGGATCTAAACCGATATCATGGGGGGGTAAGAAATAAAATTATGTTTCAAGGTCCTCTACAAAATCATAATATCACATCATAGGAGGAGATGTATTTGAAGTGATTTGATTCAAGCGTATACTTGAAGGATTTGGAATACCACATAAACAACCAAAACAATTTCATGTAGACAATGGAGTAGTAAAACTTTTTTTGCAATCTAGTATTTCATGAAAATACTAAACATATTGAGGTGTTAGTTTATTTCATATGTAAACATGTTTAAAAAAACAAAATATAGCTCCAATATTTCTTGACATATCAATAATGTGTAGATGTTTTTACTAAAACACTTGCATGGGAAAATTTTGAGGTATCAAAGAATTTATCCCTAGTTCACTTGAGACAATGCTAAATTAAGGGGGGTATATTGAGGTGATTAATTCACCATTTGTAAATAAATAAGTAATATGTTATTATTTATAATTATTTATAGTTAGTAATAAGTAAATAGTTACTCATCCTAGATAGGTAGTTAAATTATCTTCAGAATTGAATCTAATTATCATTTAATCTGGGCATGTTGTTTTACCTTGATTATTATTTAAGAGATAGGTTATTTAATCTGATAATTCTCTCATAGATTTAATAAGACTATTAAGATCATATATTCTTATATAAATAAAAGGTCTGTAATCCTATTTTGTTTGAATTGGATGAATATAGAATTGTTATTCCTCCATAATAGGATAGTATTATTATGGTACATGATAATAGTCATTCAATGGATAAAGGCAACCAAGATAGAATTATAGTTAAATTAGATATGAATAAGGCCTATGATAGGGTTGATTTAAATTTTTTGGATAGTATCTTTCTTAAATTTATCATATGTGAACATGTTAGAAGTATAATAAAAACCTATAATTATAATGTAATGTTTTAGTTATGATCAATGGAGTGAATCAAGGTTTCTTTGGTAGTAGGTGAGGTGTTATATAATAAGATCTGTTGTCTCAATTTTTATTTATCATAATGAATGAAATGGTGACCAGGTCTCTAATAGTTTAATAAGATAATTAAGTGTCAAAGGTTTTAATCTTGAAGAAGGTGTGGAACTAGTTTACAGCCCTTTTTCATACTCTATTATACTTAGTTCTGACACCTAGAATATCCCATTTAGGCATCAATCTTTATCTACTTCTCTTTTTTAATCAACTCTCTCTCTTGATGTTTGTCATCATTATCTCTCTTAATATTCATTACTAGGTTTCTTGAAACTTAATATCTACCTTTAACATTCTACATATATCCCTCATGTATTCACACATTCCATTCTACTCACTACCACCCTCTATTTCATGTTATTCCACACACTAGTCTCAACTATGTTTTAGGGTTCTTTAGACCAAAACATTTGGATTCCTAAATAGAATATCATATGATTAATTTGGTATCTTGGATAGTATCTCATAGGTCAAATAGACTTGTCTTATACCCATTAACACTCTCTATCCACCTCAATTTCCTTCTTTCCATACTAAGCTTTCAACCACCCCTCACCTATTGTAGCTTTTTTCAACAAATTCTTCTGGTACAGACTGGTACTACCTTTGACAAAATAACTATAATTTTTGATACCCTTTATCCCCCTTTATCTCTATATGATATTTTAAGCCTTAACTCCTTTTATAAATTCCTTTTCTTGTCTTTTTTTCTTGATTTAGCCCTTTTAGGCCTAGTTCACCTTTATTTTTAACACAAGCGGTTATGTTTATACATATGGTGTCCATACATGCTTGAAAAATTAATAATATTATTTTTCATATTAATATCCTTATATCAACATGTTCATTAGCTTCAATGTATCCACACATAATTCATCTTCATCAATGTTCAAATTAACATACTCATCAAACACAACATGAAAATCATTACCTTAAACTTCTTTGCTCTCCCCAATGCTTCCTTGACCCAAATATTCCTATTTATTTCTCATCATGAGGCATGATGATACTAAATCCTCTTTCATTCCTTCTTCTTCATCCTCTAATGGATCACCTTATTCAGGATAACACAATATTGTCTCACCATAATCTATTATCTAATTAATTTGTTCTTTACCATCATGTAAATCTTCACCTATATATAAAGATGCCAAAAATTCATTAGTTATGTTCATTATAGTCTTTATTTCCCTTTGAATTCTCTTTATATGTTTCCTTGCTTTTATCTTCATCACTTGCCTTCTTCTATTTTTTATTAACTACTTGAGAGGCCATCTCACTTTCTTCTTTATGCACACACTAAATCTTGGTCTCAACTCTTCCAATATTTATTCTAGCCTTTTAAATACCTCCTTAATCTCAAATATCTCTTTCTCTCTCTCTCTAACCATATTTTATTTGATTCCATCATCTTCTTGTCTATCTTCACTCTTAGAGTCCTTCATCATTCTTATTGTTTATTATCTTATTGACAAGCCTTCCATCTTATCCTCTTAACCAATCACTTGGTCTCTTTCACTTGACTCTCTCTCTCTCTCTCTTGGATTTAATCTCTTTCTTTTCCTCACCTAGGAATTTTATCTTCTTTTTTCCTTTCTCTAGGACTCTCTTCTCTATCTCAAGATCATTTTTGAGCTTCTCTCTTGATATATCACTAACTCTCCTTTCTCTAAGCCTTATTGGCTTAAGGGTTTTACCAATTATCTTATTACATTATTTATTTAAAATTACTAATTCATCTCTTTTATACCTATATCCTCTCCATTATTACCTTCAATATTCGTTATCAACTCATATCCATCTCTATGTAGCCTTTTAACATAATATCTCAATATAATGTACAAATTGAATCAACTCTTCAAACAAAAGTCAACATACCTTGTCATGAACATATCAGTCTCTAATAACACATGATGTAGAGGGATAAACAAATATTTTCAAATTATATAGGAAAAAATAAAACAAGCATTCTCCTTTACCTCTGCCTATAATAACTGGCTCTAACCTTTGACTTTCTCTTAGCTTAGTTCTTGATCTTTGATTACATAAAAGAAATTTCTATCTCTCTTAAATATCTCTATGTATTTTTATAGAATTTAAGTATCTTGAAATAATCTCTCACTTTTTCCTTCACCTCAATCTTCTTTTTTGCATTAACAAACTTGTCTTTATCCTTTCAGCTTGACTCCACACCTAGCAATTTAGGTCAAAACCTATTTTCTCTAACTGTATGGTAAATGTCACCCTTAACATACTCAAAAAAATATTTAGAGATAAATTATTACACAAATAAAAATTTCCATACAACATTTATAACACTTACCCCTTCTATCTATGAGACTACTCAACCTTCTATTCCAAAATTTGTCACCTTCTTGAGTAACCACCTTCTTGCATAACTACTTCCTATGGTAACTACCTTCTAAAAGGACTTAAAATTAAAATTCATTTCCTTATGTCACTTTATTTATCAAATATATGTTAAAACACATTTATAACCCACCTATACTCATTAGATGACCCTATACAAACATTTAACAACTTGACATTTCCTCAAAGAACTCCTAACACACTGACAACATTTTAAAAATTCAAATTTGTGTTTTGGCTAAGAACTCTCCCAAGCTAAGAAAACCCACTAAAAATATATATAATGAATAAATCACCCTAAATGGGCCCCTGTTATACCTATAAAAATCAATCAACCAAAATACACTTTATTATGATAACTAGTTTTATGCCCTTGCATCAAAAACCCACCTTATACCATAAATATGTAGATGATACAATTATTATAGTTATTAATTTATTGAATATATCCAAAGAAATTAAAGAGATAATTTAAAATTATAAATATGATTCAAAGAAAAAAAATTAACTTTAACAAAATCTCCTTATTTTTCTTCAATACAATTCAACATATACAACACAAAATAGTTGGCATTATGGGATGTCAAATTAAGGATTTACCCTCTTCATATTTGAGGATGCCTTTACTTAGTGATAGAATGCCTCAAAAAATATTGGAATTATTTTTTTGATAAATTTCAAATAAAGTTAGTATTATGGAAAGGATTGGTTCTTTCATAGGGAGGTAAATTCTCATTAAAATCACCTTGCAGAGTTTACCAGCTTACCTTATGTTTATGTCTAAAATGGCCAAGGTAATTGTGGATAATATTGAAAATATTTAGAATAGGTTTTTATGGACAATTTCTAAAGAAAAAATCAATGTCTTTTTCATGTTTTTGGATAAGGTTTGTATTAATAATAAATTTGGTGAACTTGGGCTTAGAATTATGAAGGTTGTGAATAAATCCCTTATGCCTAAGTTGAGTTTGAAATTTATAAAGGAATCTAACCAATGAAAGGGTATGTAAAAAATAAATAAATTATATAGAGGATATTAATCTCCTTTATGAGGATTATTTAATAAGGGGATCTTATTTTTATAATTATTTAATAATTGGTAGGGATATTTTTCTCAAGGGATGTAAATGAAAAGTGGGAAAAGGGGGTAAAGTGATATTCTTGGAATATACATGGGTGTTGTATAACCCTTTAATATATTTTAAAACTTGGAATCATATTGTTATTCTTTAAATGGAGTATGGTCCTCATATGGAAGATTAAATTTAGGTTTCAAAGAGGGAGAGAGTGGAAACAACTAAGGGTGGAGAACATGGATGATAAATGTAAGGACATTTTATCTGATTTGAATACTTTACTCAAATGTATTCATGTTACTAATATACATAAAGAGGATGAGTTGATTTGGATTAATTATTTTGATGGCCATTATAATGTCAAATATGGTTATAACATAATGGTTGAGGTTACTCATGATGGTTTTCCTTGGGAAGAATTATGGATAAAATAATTAACACTAAAAGATAATATTTTTTCTTGTGTTGACAACTCAAAACAATGTTCTTACTATGGATAATCTCAGAAAGTGAGGTATGATTCTAATAAGTAAATGTCCATTACATGAGGAAGAGATATTTTGTCAAACATTTAATGTTGGCTTTTCCCTTTTATTTCAAAGTTTAAGGAAGTATTCTAATCATTTTTTTGACTTACAGGGTTCAACCTTCCTCTTTGCTTGAGTTATGGAATTTTTGGAAGGCTCCTTTCAGGGATAAATATCTAAATTTTTTATTGAAATTAGTTATTCCTCATATTCTATAGGTCATTTGGAAAGAGAGAAATGATATGATTTTTTAAGATTTCAAGGCATCTAGTTTAAGGGTTCATAGTATAATTAATGATATTTTATTAGATAATCTTATCTTTAACACAAGAAAAAAGGAAATGTTTAGTGAGGTTGAGATTGGAGTGATAAGGAATTGGTAGTTGAGTAATGAGAATAGGTCAACTATTGATCAAAAACTAGAATTTAGAAATACTGTGAAGTGGTATGTCCCATCACTAGGATGGCTTAAATTAAAATTTGATTTATCATCCAAAGGAAATGGAGGTTTATCAAGAGAATGGGGAATTCTCTGAGACAATAAAGGGGAGGTTATAACTACTTATGTAGGGAACATGGGCATCTAAACCAATCATTGGGAAGAATCCATGGATGCATTATGGGTACTCTAATTATCCAACAAATGTGGGTGTCTTAGTTGGTTGTTAAATGTGACTTTCTTAATATTATTAATTGTTTATCTAATAAAGCTGAAGATAATTTGACTATCAAGCATATGTTAGAAGAGGTATTTATTATCCTAAGATATTTTAAATCGATTTTTATGTTTATTTGAATTATTTTTTGGATAGGCATCATTATAATTAAGATGGGTAAGTTGAGTACTTACACTCATAAAGATAATTGTGAAGGCTATAGATTGGCTTGTGGGAGTAAATATTGTTTGCATATCCATGTCATGATTTTTTATAAAAACTAGTGTAATGATTGGAAAAGTATATATGTGGATTATTTTATGATATGTGATTTGTTGGTAGTTACATGTAGAGTTGGGTTTTATTTTAATTTGTATAACTAATTTGGTCTTAGCTCTAGGATTATGGCTAGATATTTGAATAGATTCAATCCTTATTTTTATCAATTTCTAATGAAAACATAGATCTATGGTGGATTCTACAAGAGGGATTATTAGCTAATTTAATAAATAATATCAATGGATATGATTCACATATATCCAAGATAGTTTCCAACAACTAGAAATGTAGAGTTTTGGATATGAAATGGTTCTTATTAAATTTATGGAGGAGATCATTGCTCAAATCATGAGCTGAAAATGGAGGATCTAAAATATTTTAAAGAAAATAAAGCTACAAAGAATAAAAGATAATTCTTGATGGGAGAAGAGGAGTTGATAGGCTTTTAAGGAGGATACTTAACTGACATATTACTAGATATTTTTGATGACATTTCTAAGAAAATTATGAAATTTTTTACCCTTAATGGAAGGTACAAAGTTGTTATACATTTCATTCTATGTTTCTAAATTATTTTAGACACCATTTTCTTATCAATGTATTTTTTCATCTTGAAACTACTAAGAAGTTTAGTGGAAGATGTTAAGAGGGGTGAAAATATATTTCTAATTCATCAAGTTTTTATTTTTTAATTTAAAATCATACTAAGTTGAGGAATTAATTACTAACATGCATGTCTGGTGCTAGGAAATATCGATGCATGGAGAATGTTTTGATTGATAACATTCTAAGAAGTATTGATAAGGAGAATAAGTATAAAAAGCATTCTAAGAAATCTTATAAGTTTTTTGGTCATCAATTATATGAGGGGATAAATTAATAGTTTTACTCTCCTAAATAAAATATTAAGATTATCATTTTAGGCCTGAAGCTTTGGACGGCTCAAAATGTTGAAGATTTGAAAAAGGTAAAGACAGATGAAGGTGATAAGGTCAAATAGAATGAGTTAAATTAATTTAAGGCATTGGATGAGGCTATTAATGGGTAGATATAATTAAATAAAATGGTTTAAGAGATTTATCTCCATAGATATTTTATAGTTGGTGGTTATTTAAAGACTCAAATTCTCTAAGGGAATCTATCACGAACCATAATATCAAGGGGGTAATATTTATAACAAGGATGATTTGAAGGAGATGATGTTACAATTTATGTGGTTAGATTATAAATTTTATATCATGGACAAGGATAATGAAACCATAAAATAAATTTAGGCATTCTAATTAGCTTTAGCAAAATGACTATTCAAAATTGTATATCTAGTATGAATGGATTGATGTAGCTTTTGAAGAGGAGGCACAAAGCTAAGAGTCCAATCAGGTTGGGTAAGGAATCCAAATGTTTAGGTAAGGATAAATATGAATACCTATAAAATAAAGTGATGTAACATATTTAGATATCCTTAAAGAGTATGATAGATAAATGAGATGAAGCCCGCAGTAGGTAAAATAAATAATGGCTCAGACACTTGTATTTTGACTAGTTGATTAGCTATTTATTTATTGTTTTCTTCCTATTTAGTTGTTATTTTTTAGTTTATTAGTTTTTGTTTCATTATTTTGGTGTACATTAATTTATTTTCAATATTTTAAAATCTTGTCTATTATATCCTTGCAAAAAGGGTTAGGTCTATATTTAAAAAAAACTTTCTTTGCTAATATTAAAAAAACTATTAATTTAGAATCAAAACCAAAAAAATAATATTGAATTGACATCTTCACTGAGGAGAAAATGTTTGAGGTTACCAAAACCTCCCAATGTTTTATTACATAAATAATTTAATTATAATCTCACATCTCTCCCTCAACATTAGATGTTTATATGACCAAGCCTCAACATAATGGATTCAAAATTAATGCATATTGTGACTATAAAATATGTATTCACCATTATAAAAAGAAATTTTATGGTTAATGAATAAGTTAAAATATATTATTGATGATATTAATATTTAGTTAAACAAACCCATAGAGTAATCTAGACCATAGAAAAAAGACAATGCAAAGCTAAATATATGTATTAATCCATTTCTAAACCATGATACAAAATGTAAAATATATATAATCCATAGGGAAATAATGCATATAATAAAAATATTCATACTTATACATATTGGAATCCAATATATGGTATTAAAGGTACATTTAAAACACATCAATAACATGTACTATGATCAAATTTGATGATAGTGAAATCAATGGTGATGATTCAGATAAACATGCACTATTTGTTTTAGTTTATATTAACACACATCCCATACATAGTGTTATGATAAACAATGGGTGAGGTTGAAATGTATGTATAATTAAACTTCTTCATATTATTGGGTACAAAGAGCAAGATTCACAAGCTACATCAAAATTTGTCAAATCATTAGATGGTAATATTGTAGATACATATATTTTACCATTTAGTGTCAAAATTAGCTTTGACATGATAACCCTTCTCATTCCCCAATTTTAATTAAAATTAAAAAAAATTCCTTAATATTTTTGAATAATTTATTAATTATAAATTAATTAACTAACTATGCACACCTTTTCCTTCAAAAATGATTAATAATCTATATTTTACACCTCACCTAAATATTATCAATGTATTGAATCATCCAACCACCCTCCTCAACTTCTTCAAAAACCTTATGAGTCACCTTGGAACATTTAAATCTCCCTGATGACTTTACTAACTAACTTAACCCATTCTTACTAATTCACTCAACCAACTCCTTTTTCTTATAAACCCATGGAATTGCTCATCATCCTCATGGATGAGGACTAATTCTCCACCATTGATTATTATTATAGTTCAAAAAATCTGAATAATCCTCATCCATTCGATCAACCTCATGTAAACATATAAATTGATGTGCAATCCATCACTTTCATCATCTTCTCTTATGATAACGTAGTGATTTCAAGTTTTAAACTGAATCTAAGTGAATCCAAGCCATCAAAATTATAATTGCATATTAAAATAATTACCAATTACCCTTTGAATTGGATAAAGGATTGAGCAATCACATTCAAAGAATAAGTCACTTTTAAACACAATGGAGGAGTCTCATAGTAATTCATTTTTGTAAGTGTGTGTTATTGTTTTATTTTGATTTTACCTCTATCTTGAGGTTGAATTGAGTTAAAAATATGATCATTGCACTTTTTTTCTTAGCTTAGTTGCATTATATATTTATATTTATACATTTTAATATACCTAGTGGGACTTTCCTTCATCTTTGCACATAATAGGAATAATAGGTGAATTTAAGATTATTATTTATTTTTTTTGTAGTTTTCCTTGTTCACATTCATTTAATCATGGTATTGGAATTTTTTTTCATAGTTTTAAGTCATTTTATAATGTTTTTAGGCTCATTATATGTATACATGTGTTACAATAAAATTAGAGAGTTCATAAGTGAAATTATATAAAAAATTATCAAACTCATTATTGTTGATGACTAAATGTGTAGCACAAGTGTCCAAAGTGTTTAGTGAACACTTCTCACTTTTGTATTCATAATAATCTAATGAATGAGTTGTGTTTTGTGATAATATTATTACCTATTGGTTAAATAGAGCTAGAGCAAGTGACTTTTTCACAATATTTATATTAGTTGGAGGTTGAGAGCCACCATGGACAAACAACAGATATATGTAGAATATGTAGTAACTATGCAAATAATAGTGAATTATGATCAATAACCAAATTAATAATTAATTTAGGATGTGAATTTATAATGAAAAGTTAAACTAAGGTGATAAAGTTGAAAATGAAGAAAAAGGAAAGGTAGGGCAGAAAAAAATGTTGTTGAACTTCATTTTAGACATCCTGACAAAGTTCAAGTCTCATCTAGGCAAGCACTTAAAACCAATATATGTTATGAAACATTCAAATCTCAAATATTATCATACATCAATAAAACTCCTAAGGAAGGTGGAACTAATGAAAATAAGAATAAGGTTCACTTTAAATATTATATCACTCCAAGCAAACAATATTGGCCCAAATGCAAAAAGAGTAAAGGAAACAAAATTAAACTAAATAATTTAAATCAAAATAGAATTATCAGAACTTTAAAACTCTAAAATTAAATGTGTACATCAATAATATCTAAGAACCATTCAAATATAGAAATCAAAACAAGCAAATTAGAGAGAAGCTATGATAGCAAACACAAATAAATAATAGACAATCCTTGCAAAATTCCTTGTATTATTTGATATACATTTAAAAAGTAATGTTGGATCTAATAACTCCCCCTTTTTATAAAATGGTAGTATTTCCTTTTATATAATGACAAGGTAGTATACCGATCAGGTGCAAGATATAAATATATAACAAGGACAACCTTCCCTTTTCTACAAAGTTATACAATACACTTGCTTTTATAAAATAGAATTACCTAGAGGAAAATATTCTAAAAAACTAGCATATGAATTTACATAATAATATTCCATTTTCAAAATGTTATAATTCTTCACAAAATTGTAATATTAACTAACTCGCTAGTGCACCCTACACCTGGGAACTTGCTTGTTGTTGTTGAAGGATGTTCATAGCCTTTTCATTCTCCTCATAAATGAATCCCAAATATATAGATGGCATTAAGAGACACTCTTCTTCCTTATCATCTAAATCATTAAAATCCCTATCATTCCTAGTCATATATTCCTTAATTGTTTTGGCCTAAGTTATCTTTTCTCTTGCATTGAGGATCATGTCTAAGATCCTACTATTATCTACCCTAGACTAGCCTTGACTCTTGCCTCTATACATTTGTATTTTCAAGCACACAATATATTCATTTTTTTCAATTTATGCTTGCATGAAACTTATTTGGCTTTTATCTAGCAGTTTCATGGATTTTTTCATAAATGCCTTCAAAGCACTAGCCATTATTTTTTACAATTCTTTCTTTTATTTCATGTCATTAGATCATTAACAATGGATCAATGTGATACATTGATCATGATCTGGGACCTCACCTATTCATGGCCATCTTTGTATCAAGCCCTATGTTTGTGCCACTTATCACCCTCATAGGCTTTTTGAGCTTTTTATTCTACATTAGTCACATATTGAATGCACATTTTCCATGTATCAAACCTACATGCTCTCAGAGCTCTACTAAATATTCATCGATAATTTTGCATCATTAGATAATTCAATCCTAATGAAGCATGAGCCATTGATCTTTCAAGACACATGATATTTAATTAGAGCATGATTAAAGAAATGAAATTAGGCTAAAATATCTTAATTGAAGTTTATTTCAAATTAAAAAACATGCCATATACTTAGGTTAAAGTATTTTATGCTAAGTTTTGAAACATGATATCCAAGTGTCCCGTTAAAATGATATAAAATACATCCATTTACCTAGACAAAATGATCTACCATCTTGAATTTTATAATCTCATATATTTAAATGGATTCCTTATGGAGGTAAAATGATGTTCATGAGAATGTTAAATTTAATCTCATGAAGTTCTTGTATTCCATAGATCTTGCATTCAATTCACTCTGACTGATTAAAAGCCACAATAAAGTCAGAGTCATTGATTATGATCTGAGTAGTTACACATCATTGGTTAAATTTAATGTGTGACCCTTTGTTATCAATATTTGAATATGGGAACACCATGTGGAAACCACATAGGTCTACTTGGTATTTTGAATTTTTATAACTATATTTGCTTTGTTGGATCCTCCATCCCAATGAGGAGAGAGCCATAGATCGTGATCTAGATGATCACATGTTATTGGTCCAAAGGATTGAATGCTAATGTTTGTTAGGATTTCTTTGATCCATAGGATTTTTCACTCAATATGAGGCATGAACCTCAAATCTACAATAAATTAAGGAATTTAAGGTAAGACTTGGTTAGAAATAAAAAATTAGGTTAAAGCATTAAGGATAAGGTCTCATTCATGTTGACAAACATGAACAAGGCCTTAGAATCAGTACTTTAGGCTATAAGGGTAACAAAGGGGGCCATGATAGAAAACTTAAAAAGACCCTTTCGATATGAAATTTATACTATGTTGGAAATATAAGTGAAAATAAATGGGACTAGGCATAATTTTTAGGCTAAGGTTTGGTTGTGTTAAGAAACATGACCAGGACATAACATGAAAATTGGGGCTTAAGTCCAAAATAAATTAGAAGCATTCCAACCAAAAGTGTTCTCTTATATGTTTTAATTTGAATTAGGGGCTCAAGTTAGGGTTTGATGAAAGGAGTATTTCATTACATGAATACAATAATGAGATTCATCAGATCAAAGGCTAGTAAAATCTTGAATGAAGATAAACAATGGGGATCTAAACATGATCTATTCATAAAGGCTCCATAAATCCTACAACTTATCACTTGAAGAACAAATATTAGCAACATTAGGTAACCTTAAATCAAAACTATAAACCAATAGGTCAACTTTATCAAAGTGGATAATACTCAAATTCTAAAACTATTTAAAACATGCCTTTTTTTAGTGTTAAATTTAAAAGTGTCTCAAGGGTCCCAATTTTCAAAAAATGGGGGTATTCTAACCTCAATAAATGGTAAATTTTGGGGGAAACATAGCAGTATGTTAGAACTCAGAGGCTCTAGTTTGGACAAATGATTGGGTCACTTATTTTACTTGATCTATGCCATCACCAACATCACTTAATGGTTGAAACACGCTTTGAACATGTATAATTAGGGTCAAACATTAATAAATAGCCATGTTGTTTGTGTTATTTGATTCCACTTACTATTTTACATGAGATTTAGGGAAAAACTTCCTAGTTTTACACCTTTAATCTTTAACACTGACTTAGATCATATTTGGATATCCATTAAGGACCATGTTTTTTTATCTAGGAGGATCTACATACACTCCAAAAATGAAGTCATCAAATTGTAGATTGATCATTACCATAGTGTAGATCTTATCAAGATATTTCTAGCACATTTTGAATAGACCAATTTTGAGTTTGTATGCAAAAGTTATTGCCAATCAAAGTTGTGGTCATTTGATGATGTGACAACATGGACCAATTAAATGACATCCTATTAATTTTCTCATTTCTCCCATGTTATAATTAATTTTTATTTTTATAATTATATGGAATCCCACAAATTAAATATGTGGGTTATTATCAAAATTCCATATAAAATTATATTGTGATAATATAAATCCTATTAAAAAGGGGGGATAATGTTAAATCCCACAAATATGGTATTTGGATAATTATGAATATTATTTGAAATTGGAAAGAATAATCATCCAAGTCCACATTTTTTGTATCCATGAAGCTATATAAAGGGGTGAGGGGTTCATTTTGTAATCAAGTTTTGAATGTATTTTAAGACTAAGTGCTAAAAGTGTGTTAGAGAGCCATACAGAGATTTTTAAAGGCCTCAAGCTATATAATTTTGGTTTGAAAGTATCTCTTTAATAGAGTTAAGCCTATAAAGACGATTTGAAAAAATTCTAAATAAATTGTAAAGCTATTTTGTGACAATTAAATAGAGTGATCTTCAATTTGAGTGGATCCATAGACGTAGGCCATTGTGCCAAACTTCATTATAAAATTGGTTTGGTATTTATGTCAATTTATCTCATGTATTATTATCTCACTCTTTAAATTCAATATATTATGGATATTTAAAATCCATTATTAAATTCTATAATCATTTAAAATATCAATTTTTTATTAAATCATAAATTTAAGGTTTTGATCCATTATTCAAGTGTGTTTTCTACTGCTAAGAAATTTGATTATTATAGATTATAGACCAAATTTTTTGTATCAGAGTGTAATTTGTATTTAACCATGTGTATTTATAGTATATGTTGACAAGGTCAAGATATAAGTGGGGTGAATGAGAATTAGATGAGTATAATCTAGAGGTTGGATCAAGATGTACTGTAGAAATGGGAGATGACTTTAAATCTAAATGAGCTTTTTGACAAGCCTTATAAGAAATGAAGGACATTTTTGATGAGTCTCACCATGAAAGATGAAGGCAAATGGAGCATGATGAAGGTTGTAAAAAATATAAAAAAACATTCCTCTTCTTTGAATTAGGGTAAAGACAAAAACATCATTGAATCTCTCCCTGCACTAAAGCTAGATATTAAGTTTGAATTTTTGATGTTTAATCGTGAGATTAATGTAGAAAAGTTGGATAACTGGATAAAGCAAATTGAAGTATATTGCAGGGTCTAGAATAGATGATGAGGCTAAAATTCACCTAGATACTCTTCGAATGGGAGGCAAATCTCTCATCTAGTGGGAGATTAAGTTGAAGGAAAGTGAGATTAACATAGGTAACTTGATTTCCACTTAGAGTGAATTTGTTGATGCACTTTTAAAAAAAACTTATCCTTTACGCTATATGTAGTAAGCCATGATGTATTGGAAATATTTAATAAAAAATATAGGCCAAAGTGTTCAAGATTATACATAAGAATTTAGGAAAAAGGCTCTACTTTTAAATATTCCTCTTTATACATAGGAAACACTACTTAGGTATATAGGTGGGTTAGATAGTTACTTGAAACATATGATTTTGGTTCCCAATCCCACTAGTTTATATGAAGCATGTGTTAAATCCATTAATTTAGAGGCTAGAGGAAAATAGACAAAAGACTTTTTATCCTAAAGTTAAAAGTAAGAAATCTAATGTTAAGCCTTTTAAAGGACACAATTCTAGAAAGGGTAAACAAAAATCCACTATTACTATTCATAAAGAGGAGGGTAAGCCATTTTGAAATCATTGTAAGAAAAATCATGATGAATCTAAGTGTTATAAATTACATGTTGACTTATGTCCTTTTAATAGATTTAAAAAGAAGGACAAGAAAACTAATATTGTGGTTTAGGATCTAGGTTTAAATTTTGGGGATGAAACTGAGATCACAGCTATGAGTATGTAGAATTATTATTCTATTTTTGTTTCTAGCACTAAGGAATCTAATGTTTCTTCCTCTTCAAAATATAAATCTATACATGATGATAAGAAAAGAAATGAGTTGTTCCAAATTAGGGTTATTACAAAACACACTAAGATTGAAACTATATATGCTAGTGGATCATAGGAAAATTTAATTTCTAAGGATATTTCTAAAAATTTAGGAATATAAAAAAATCCCCATCTAAAACCCTATCCATTTAGTTTGGTGTGTGATGATGCAAAAATGCAAGTAACCAAAACTTGTAGATTGAAATTTTTGATCACATCCAAATTCATGGATGAAGTTGATCTAGATGTAGCTCCTCTAGACATATGTGAGATTGTTTTAGGAATCCTTTATCTTCATGATAAAAAAAGTAAACTTATATAAGGAGGAGAACAAGTAATTGATTTTTAAGGATGACATTAAACATATAGTCAGAGCACATCATGTTAAGATGAGTCTTTCCTTGGTTACAACAAGGAAAATGAACAGATTAGTCAATTTAAGCAAGAATTTTTATCTCATGTTGATTAAGTCTAAATAAAAAGTATATTCCTAGGCTATGGAAAATTGTGATCCTAAAATTTAGAATGAATTGGTTGAAATCATTTCTAGTTATGATGATGTGTTTTAAGATCCCAAAGGGTTACCCCCTAAAAGGGGAGTTTAACATGAAATTTAGTTATTACAAGATTATCCTCTCCCTAACTTTGGCATGTATAGTTTATTAGTGGTGTAAAATAAGGAAATAAAAAAGTAGGTAATGGAACTATTGGAAAAGGGTGTTATTCATCTAGTACATCTCTTGTTGGTTTGCCTATCATTTTAGTGCCAAAGAAAGATGGTACATGATGAATGTGTGTTTATTTCTATGCTTTGAATAAAATTACTATTAATAATCATTACCCTCTCCCTCGTATTGATTATTTTCTATATCAATAAATAAATGCTATATATTTCACTAAGTTATACTTAAAAAGTGGTTAATCAGGTTAGGTTTAATGATCGTGATATTTGGAAAATCTCTTTTAAGACAAAATAGGGACTATTTGAATGGATTCTCATGCCTTTTGGATTGTTTAATGAACTAGCTACATTCATGAATTTGATGAATGATTTTTATAGACCATTCCTTGATAATTTATTTATAGTCTACTTAGATGATAATTTGATCTTTTAAGATCATGTGATTAATATTAGGAAAGTCATGGATGCAGTGAGAAGGTAGAAACTTTATTTGAAATTATATAAATGTGAATTTTAGAAGACCTCTTTGGTTTACTTGGGTTATATTATAAGACATGGTGAATTGAAAATTGATCCTACAAAAGTGGAAGTTATAGTTAAATGGTCTAACCCCAATAATGTAACTGAGGTTACAAGTTTTATTGGTGTAGTAAAATATTGGAGGAAACTCATTGATAATTTCTAACTTATTGCATCACCCTTACATTTTTGACTAGTAAAAAACATGTCTTTCAATGGGGAGGCAAACAAAAAAAGGCCTTAAACACTTTGAAGACAAAGATTATTACTGCTCCTATCTTGGCACTTCTTGATTTGTAGTAGCCATTTGAGATCGAGATGGATGCAAGTGATTATGCTATGGGAGTTATTATAATGCAAAGAAAGAAGCCAATATGTTATCATTCTAAGACCTTCATAAGTGTGGTAAGAAACTATCTTACTTGTGATAAATAATTATATGCATTGGTTTAGAGTGTTAAGAAGTGGAAATATTCCTTTATGGGTAAGGAGACAGTGATACATACAAATCATCATCCCCACTAGTATCTCTAGTCATAGGCCAAGCTACAATAGTTAAGGAACTCTCATTAGATGGGTTTATTGTAGTAGTTTTATCTTATGATCAGCTATAAGAAAGGTATTCATAATAAAGTTTTTGATATGGTTTCTAGGCCTCCTATGGTAGTTGCATCTATTCTTTTACAGCATGTTTCTTTGACTCATGAAATTTAGAAAGAATAGTATGTTGATGATGTTGAATTTAAAGTTGTGTATAAAGACTTGATGAGTGGTAAATAGGTAGAAGAATTAGACTATCATGTGCATAATGGACTCTTATATCATTTAGGTAAACTTTATATTTCTCAAAATGAAATGGTGCACATGATTAGGGAAGTACAAACTTCTCTTATTTTTGTTTATTTTGGAGTTGGTAAAATAGTTGCACATTTGAGAATGTATTTTTACTAGCCTAATATGCAAGAAAATATTACCAAATATATCAAGGGGTGTGTTATTTATTCCATAAGTAATCCTAGTAATAGCAAATTGGGACTTTACAGTCCCTTACCAGTTCCTACTCATCTCTGGGAAAGAATTTCCATGGACTTTGTAGGGGGTTTGCCTATATCACAGAGGAAACATGATTGCTTGTATGTGGTAGTGGATAGATTTAGCAAGATGTGTGTTTTGATTCCTTGCACTAAGCATATTAGAGGGGAAGGTATAACACACTTGTTCTTTTAGCATGTATGGTTTCATTTTTGTTTGCAACTTCTATTATTTTTTATCAAGATTATTAGTTTTTTTTGGGAATTTTGGTCAACACTATGGGAATTAATGGACACTAAATTGAATAAGAGTAATGCATTTCATCCACATACTGATAGTTAGATAGAGATTGCAAACCACATAGTGGTACACTTGTTTAGGGGATATTGCACTAAATATCCCAAGTTATTGGATGAACATTTATGTTATATAAAACATGCTTAAAACCATACAATTCATTCTTCTACTATGAAATATCTTTTTGAAGTTTGTTATGGATATTTGCCTAAATCTCCTCTAGATGTTTGTTATGGATAGGATTCAACTACTGATGACTGTAGTGATGTTGTTAGTGCCAATAAGTTCATTAAAAAAAATATAGCACGTACACAAAATTATTCAAGATCGGTTGTAGAAAAGTTGGGTAAAGTATAAATCAAGACATGATAAACATCATGTTGATCACCAATTTGTTATAGGTGATTTGATATGGCTTCACATTAGTAAGGAAAGGTTGACAGGTGAAGGTAAACATTTAAAACCAATATGGCATGGTCCTTTATGAATTATGAAAAATATTGGTAAAAATACTTTTTGGTTAGATTTTCCATCTTATATATAGATGTATTCAATTGCGAATGTGGAAATTATGAAATTGTATGAGCCTCTGATGATTGTAGATCATGATGACAATGTATCCATTGATTATGTTGGTGATTTTTCTCTTGAGTAACTAACAAAATTGTAGGAAGATATAATTCTTAACCAGAAGGTTTAGAATTCATGAAGAGGAGATGTTGAGTATCTTTGATTTGGTCTCAAAGGGATGCACCCAAATAAGGCCAAATGGATGGAAGCCAAAAAAGTGAGGGAGAAAGACCCTCACCTCTTTCCCAATTAATTAAATTTTGGAGGTCCAAAAGCTCCAAATGGGGAGGATTGATCTAGGAAGATCCATATATGCTCTAAAAATGAAGTCATCAAATTATAGATTTATAATTACATTAGTGTAGATCTTGTCAAGATATTTTTGGTGCATTTTGAATAGACTATTTCTGAGTCTGTATGCAAAAGTTATTATCAGTCAAAGTTGTGGTCATTTGATGATGTGGCAACATTGACTAATTAAATGCTATCTTATTAATTTGATCATTCCTCACATATTATAATTAATTGGTATTTTGATAATTATGTGGAAGCCCACAAATTAAATTTGTGGGATATTATCAAAATTCCATATAAAATTATATTGGGATAATATAAATCCCATAAAAAGGGTGGAGATAAATATTATTAAAAAAGGGGATAATGTTAAATCCCACAAATAATGGTCTTGGGATAATTATGAATATTATTGGAAATTGGAAAGGATAATAAATCTGAGCCAACCTTTTATGGACCTATCGACCCATATAAATGGGTGAGGGGTTCATTTTTTAATTAAGTTTTGAATGTATTTAAATACTGAGTGCTAAAAGGGTGATAGAGATCCATAAAGAGATTTTTAAAGGCCTCAAGCTATATAATTTTTGTTTGAGAGTATCTCTTCAATAGATTTAAGACCATAAAGACAATTTGAGATAATTCTAAAGAAATTGTAAAACTATTTTATGATAATTTAATGGAGTGATCCTCACTTTGAGTGGATTCGAAGATGTAGGCCATTATGTTAAACTCTGCTATCAAATCAGTTCAGTATTTATGTCAATTTATCTCATGCATTATTATTACACTCTTTAAATTCAGTATACTATGGATATTTAAAATCCATTATTGAATTTTGTAATCATTTAAAATATCATTTTTTCATTAAATCATAAATTTAAGGTTTTGATCCATTATTCAAGTGTGGTTTCTGATTCTATGACAAATGATTGTTATTGATAATGGATCATTTTTGGTTTAGGGAAGTCCTAGGCATTGCTCTAATACTAGTGAGGTGCCTATAGCCCTAACAGAGATACCTTTGGATCCACTCATGGTCTTGTTGTATTTCCCACTAGGCATCCATATCCCCAGTGGAGTTTACAAAAATCACCTTCACTTAAAATAGATTTTGATTTTACAATAAGTTACTATTTTTTGTATTTTTATATATTTTAGGCTCTTCAACAAAGGTTGGGAACCAAGGTAGCTAGGTTGAAGGATTTGTTCAAGTGTTTGATCTCTAGGTAATCACCTATGGCTATGACCTTTGTCCTGTTATTGCCCAAAATTACGTTGGGGAAATTGGGCCAATTTCACTTAAATTCCCACATCCAAAATAAATTAGTGTCAATGTTCAGTCATTTTCCCTATTCCTTTGGAGGATTAGAATATATGTTCATAATTAATCATCTCCTTTGCCTTACTAGCTGGGAGTGTTCTTCCACTCCTAGCTGAACTCTTGAGGGGCATTTATTGAAGATAAAAATATTATCAATAGCTCTAGAGGAAGTATCCTTGTTGCACCTTCAATGGTTTTAATTATTAAGTTATGAACGTATTTTTAGACATCGAGAGAATCCTGAACTCCTTCCCTTATCAAAAGAATAGTGAAAAGGTAAGTAAGTGATTAACAATTTGAGCTCATATCAAGTTGAGATGTGTGTTGGATTCTTAGGGGTTTTAATTTTTGGGTCCCTTTATAAGGAATGTCCCACTTGGTTTTTATTGGTAAAGTACAAAAAATTCCCAAGTGTAATCTCCCTTACTTAGGGGCTCCTTTTCTTTTGCAAAAGCTGCGATACCACTGTAATGTCCCCTTCTGATAGGGAATATAGAACACAAACAGCTCTAAACAATGATACAATTTTTGTAAGATAATTTCAAATAAATAAATAAATCACAGTAAATCTCTTAACTAGAAAATCACTAATATTATTATTGTCCAGATGGTTACAATAGATGTCTTCAGTCATGCATAAAAAGGAATATTTAGATACAATCTTAAAACCCTGATTATCTTCCAACAATCTAAAAAATACCTTGAATCTATGCGTCTCGGCCTACTGTGTCAAAACACAGTCCCTGATGTCAGTTATACTATCATCATCAGTCAACTAGGGTTGTTAACCTATCGACATCGATGATAGGTCGGCTGATGTCGGTCACTGAGGATCTTTGTCTGCCGATGTAGGTCTCTGTGTGAATCTGTATGGATCTATACAGACTTCATATGGCCACTAATAAAATATAGCACACCCTGATTACTAAACACCTGATCCCAAGATATATGGTTCTAATATAGAAGATCTCTATCTGTATAATTTATTGAATAAAAACTAAATAAATAAATACTTGGAAAGCTCTGTGACAACTTCTATATGAAGTTACCTCTCAAATCTATAATCCTCTATGATAACTTCTGTATGAAGCTATCTCTCAATTTAGCAATAAATTAGCTGATATCTCATAGCCTCTGAATCACACACAATGAAGAGTTGACATTCTCCACTACAATGGAATCCTAGAACCCTTGGCTCAGTCTTCATAGAAGAATTCTTCAATATCAAAATCAATAATCAATGCATAATCAATAATGGCCTCCATGAAAAACCCTTATACCCTCAAAAAGATATGCTTGCCCTAATTAGGGTTTCTTAAATTAGAATTAGGGTTTCTAATTAAAAATAGGCTAAATAATTAATATTTGATTAAACCAATCAAATATTAATATCTTCCTCAATACATGTCAGATCCTCGAACCATTCAAAGCTGGTGAACCAGGGAGTGATTCCGCACATGACCATACCAAAGTAAAGGCGCTCCACTGCATGTCAAATATCCCTAAATAATAGGAGCTCAGGCTAAATGTGTCTAAAATAGCCTGAATGAAAGCCAACTATAGGAATTCTACAAATCTAAGCCAAGCCAATCTCCATCATGACCCTCTATCCATTCTATCATCCTATGAAGGTCGCATAATAGGCTAATCATCAAGTCTGTCAATGTCCACGAAAAAGGGGACATGACAATCTACCCCTCTAGAAATTGCTTGTCCCCAAGCAATCTCAGAATAATGAACCACTCAATCCACCTGGATCCCAAATGTAGTTATGTTCTACACTGCTATAAATCAATGCAAACTACGACAATATCCTCAAAATTAGAACAAAGAGGAATCCATAATCAAACTAGTAAATACTACTCAACCAGACTCTAAAAGCACAACTGCCATAGTCAAGAACACATGAGAAACAAGCTCTTGAAGTATTATATCTCAAGTAGAATGGACAACTCAAACTGCTAATTCCATCTACAAAAGATGGTGCCAATCCATCCCATAACTGATCCCTCTGTAATAGTGGCACAGTGAATGGTACCACACTATCATATGTGTGAGAAGAATCAATCTGGAGACTCAACTCCACTGGTATCTCAAACTCATCAAAATCAGGTACTCCCAAATCCTAAACATGTGTGTTAGTCTCAACAACATGCTCCTCAGCAATAACTACAAGAATTTACTCACCACCAACCACCTCACTACACAAATGAATTGGGTCTGGGGCTGGTAAAGACTGCAAATGCTCCAACTCCACAGTCACCTCAGCCAAATGAAATTGTGACTCCTCATAAGCCAACTACATACTCTCAAGAATCTCAGAAGTCACCTTAAGCTACTACATAAGCTCACTCACCTTATCTTCCTTGACCAATAATGCATCATATGCTATGCTGCCCCACTCCATAAGATAATCTATGTTGGCTACCAACTGCATATAATCTTGTCTCAGAATCTAGATAGCCTCCCATAAAGAGTGGATCTCTATCAAGGACAAATAACTACCTCCCTGCTTAATGCTAGTAGGAGAACCCCATGCATAAACTGATAACAACTGACGAGCAGCATCAAAATGCTTACAAGTAATAGTAATGTCTTGCTCACTAACTCTCAGCTGACTAGACACATGATGGTGCTGGCTATATTATCTCCTACAATCCTCCACTAATGTACAGTCCAAAAGAGTAGACTCAAAATCACTGACTGCTGTAATACTACCATCCATGCTCTACGAATCAACTCCAAAGCTCATATCAACATCCAGAGTATCAAAAAATGTAGCATCACTGACTAACTCATCTATACCGAAAGGAACTATGAGGGAAACTAAGTCCTCAAAGCTATCCACTGCATCCTCCTGAGTGTCATCTATAATAATTAGACCCTAGGACTCTTCTACAATCTCTACCATATCTGAGAGATCATCAACACTCAGTGTATTACCATCTGAGCACACCTCCACACCTTGAGTGCAAGCATCAAACTCATCCTCATCTTCACTATCTCATATCTCATAATAATCATAATAATCATGGGACATGCTGCTCTCTTGTCTAAGTGATCTATAGTGCTCTCTCCTTAGCTTAACAAAGCGATCAAAATATAACCTCTCCTGAACTTGTGGAGTTAATAACTCCCACTCATCCTTTGCTGTCATATACTGTGTGGATTTGTCTTTGGATGTAGGATATGAAAGAGATTCATTTAACCTCTTCAAAATTAGTTTCAACTTCTTCATATCATAGTCCCACTGTCTCTGAGTACATGAAGACATCATGGATACTTTGTTGATTCAATCTGCCCAAACTACCTAACAGGTTGGCAGGACATTGGCTCTAATTTGCCCAACAGGATGGAAAGAATTTGGCTCTGATACCACTATTATGTCCTTTACTTAGGGGCTCCTTTTCTTCTGAAAAAGCTCTGATACCACTGTAATGTCCCCTTCTAACAAGGAATATAGAAACACAAATAGCTTTGAATAATGATACAATTTTTGTAAGATAATTTCAAATAAATAAATAAATCATAGTAAATCTCTTAACTAGCAAATCACTAATCTTATTATTGTCAAGATGGTTACAATAGATGTCTTCAGTCATGCATAAAAAGGAATATTTAGATACAATCTTAAAATCCTAATTATCTTCCAACAATCTAAAAAAAACCCTGAATCTGTGCGTCTCGGCCTTGCTATGTCAAAACACAGTCGCCAACTTCAGTTATACTACCGTCATCAATCGACTGGGGTTGCTAACCTGCTGATGTCGGTGATAGGTCAGCCAATGTTAGTCGCTGAGGATCTCTGTCTACCGATGTCATTCTTTGTGTGAATCTGTACAGATCTGTATAGACTTCGTATGACTGCCAATAAAATATAGCACACCTTGATTACTAAACACCTGATCCCAAGATATATGGTTCTAATATAGAAGATCTCTATCTGTATAATTTATTGAATAAAAACTAAATAAAGAAATACCTAGAAAGCTTTGTGACAACTTTTGTATGAAGTTACCTCTCAAATCGGTAATCCTCTGTGATAACTTCTGTATGAAGCTATCTCTCAATTTGGCAATAAATCAGCTGATATCTCATAGCCTCTGAATCACACACAATGAAGAGTTGACATTCTCCACTGTAATGGAATCCTAGAACCCTTGGCTCAGTCTTCACATAAGAATTCTTCAATATCAAAATCAATAATCAATGCATAATTAATAATGGCCTCCATAAGAAACCCTTATACCCTCAAAAAGATATGCTTGCCCTAATTAGGGTTTCTTAAATTAAAATTAGGATTTCTAATTAAAAATAGGCTAAATAATTAATATTTGATTAAACCAATCAAATATTAATATCTCCCTCAATAATGTCAGATCCTTGAACCGTTCAAAGCTGGTGAACTAGGGAGTGATTCCGCACATGACCATACCAAAATAAAGGCACTTTGTTGCATGTCAAATATCCCTAAATAATAGGAACTCAGGCCAAATGTGTCTGAAATAGCCTGAATGAAAGCCAACTATAGGAATTCTGCAAATTAAAGCCAAGCCAATCTCCATCATGACCCTCTATCCATCCTATCAGCCTATGAAGGTCGCACAATAGGCTAATCATCAAGTCTGTCAACGTCCATGAAAAAGGGGACATGACACCAAGGGCCAAATGTTTGAGTAAATAAGTTAAAAATTATGCCACATGTTGGCTTCTAAATATTTTTGAGCTTCAATCATGATCTAAAGATTTTCCTACTTGCCTTTTGAAGGTCAAGGTTTAAAAGTTCTCTAAGGTGTGAGCACCTGATCATGCAAGGAATATTAAGGACACATGGTGAGTTCTCAAAGATTTTGATGATTGGGTCCTTTCTGAAGATTGCCTTACTTGGAAGTCAAGCAAGGTTTAAGAGGTCCCTAGAGGCTTAAGTGCCAAGGTGATGACACATGGCATTCATATGCACTATTGAAGACTTGGGATGTATTGCCCTAATATATTGAGGGAAGTGATGGGTGAGATGGTGGGAAAACCCTCATGACCCTAGGTGAAACTCACTTAAGCGGGTCCACGTGTTACAAAATAAGAAAGACACTAGCATGCCTCACTCAATTTTTAAAATCTACTTAAAAAATTAATGTGGTAGTTGGTGATTAGCCATTTTATTTTAAAGCTTTAATGGTAACCCTAATTTCAAAATGCAAGGGATTATAACTAAAAATTTGTCATCATTTGAGTTCACCCTTTACATTCAGAGCTAATATTTGTGCCTTCAAGTGATTTTTCTGCTAGAATGACATGCAACATGAAAATAATGATCACAATAAGTTCGTTGAGGATTTTTTAACTCTATCTACAAGTAGCTCTCATAATTATCAATAAGTGTCCCTTGAATCTCTAGTGTTGTGCTATTAAAGGGATTTGGAGGATATTTGGAGAGTTTTTAATGTGAAAAATTCATTATAAAATATTGCACTTAGTAAATTAAGGAAAAATGGCCACATTTTCTGCATCAATAAAGAATAATATCACCTCTATTCTTAATGGAATTAGAGACATAGATATTAAAGGTTTGGATTTTGTTTCCCTATTAAATGTTTTGTAGTAATGTAACCCTATCTCATTTGTCTCTAACCTCAACATGAGCTATATGGTCCTTGTGATAGCATTCCCTTTGGCTACCCCGTATCTTGAGATAATTATTGCTTGTGCTAAATTTTATCAACTATACACTAGGACTGTCTTCGATATAAATCAATTGGTCGTATGTTCATTCACCCTTGAGGCCCTTATCACTATGCTTATAATTACTCCCCAACCTAACATTATCATACATACTTTGGAGGAGTGCCAACACTATGTAGAAGAAAAGGATAAGATGGCATGGGACATTATGAACTCTTGTTGGCTAACTAAGAAGATGAAGAAAGTCTCTCAAATGTCAAAAAAATTAAAGCTAACAGAGTTCAATGAATTACCTCAATACATGATTTCCATGGTGGCCTAAAGCTATGGTATGCTCACTATAGAAAATTTTAAACCATGGGTGTTCTTTATCTTGATGTGTGTGTTGGAAGGAGAGAAGAAATTGAACTGGGCAACTATCTTGAGTGATAATTTGCATAATAAAATGATGCAACTTCTTAGTGTAATTTTTCAAACGAATCATTAACATGTGCTTTTTACATGTCTTCTTACTTAATGTATAACATGGTACACATTAAGAATTTTTCAAGGCTCATAAGGAACCCTTTCAGAATGAGGATATACAAATTATACCCAGATATGACTTTAGAGGGATTCAAAAAAAAATTCTATAGAGTGTATAACTACTTATTTAATGCTATGATGAGCATTTTCTTCCATTTGAGAAGTCTCAATAGAATGTCTAAGGTAGCCTGAAAGGTAATTGATAGATTCAATGCCTCATGCATTCCATTTAGAACATTCACATACATTAGGGTGATTAGTTACTTGGGGGGCCTCATAAGTTACCAAGGTACATGGATGACAAAGTTGTAGTAATGGAATTGAGTAGGAAAATGGTGCATACATATGAGATGATTGCCACCAAGAAAATCAATAACACTTTCAAGTTTCCAATATATATATGATACTATACATGTCCTTCTTTAGCTAAATTAAAGGGATTAGATTAGGAAATGGGATTTTATAAGATTGACAAAATGTGACCCAAACCTAACTATGATATAAGGTGGTTGGTAAATACTAATACAAGCATAATTTTGTATGAAGAACCCTATGAGGACATCTGGTCTCTTTGTACCACTAAAGAAGATGTCAATAAATTAGATTATATCAGACTAATATTACAAGAAGTTCTCACAATAATTCTCTCATCCCCAAAGACATGGTATATGACAAGATGACATTGCCATCAACATACATAAAGGATAATGTTGAAATGTACCCCATAACATAGGTTGACTTCACTACCAAGGAGAATGACTCCATGACATGGAGGGATTTTAAGAATATGAGCACAGCATTCATGTGGTTTAAGGAACATGGGGTTGATCTTAGTGCACAGACACCCTTAACCTCCAATAATTTCAACAAGTTATGAAACTAAAGGCATTCCTACCAGCATACATGGGTGAGAAGTGAAAGTTAGGTGTTATTGATTTATCTAGAAATATTTATGTAGAATCAATAATATCCTCTCAATCCAAAGTAACATTCTCATTTTCAAAATTGAAAAGTCTAGTAGATAATTGGAATAAGATTGCTATAGGGGAAGTGTAACTAGCCAGTGTCACTCCCATATCAATCATGACTAAGGAAGTTCCCATAATGTCATCCATTCCAACTATTTCCCCACTTTATCCACCCACACAATAACCTATATTTGATCCTTCTTCAAGGACCTACATGAGAAATAGGGGAGTAGAGGAGGAGCCAAAGTAGCCTAGAAAAAATATGCCAAAGAAAATGTTTTAACCTATAGTTAGGAGTCCTAGTAAGAGGAAGGAAGTAACATTCAAAAATATGCCTCCCAAGGAAACCTCCTTAAAGAGAATATAAGATCAATATTCATATGCCCAAATGTTAAGGAACATGAGTGATGATGAGGATTCAAAAAAAAGAAAACCTATTATTTAGGTAATGAAGAGATAGTGCATATTTACTCCCCCTCAATTGAAAATGGGACGAAGAAATCCAAGGGAAAGGCCACAGACCTTGGTGAAGGTCTTGATGGTAGGATTATTCATTGAGCATGATACCCTAGAATTAAATGATGGAGGTGATGAGGAGTATGTCTTGTTCTTAAATGATCCTCTATCCTTTGATGATGTGGTGTAGGTTGGGATTGAGGTAGCCATGCAAGCCCATGCTTCTCAAGAAAATGAAACATTTTACTCTGACATAGAAGCATTTGTTGAAAATATCATCACCTAGCCACCAAACCAAGGCAAGGATGGGGAGAGTAGAAACATGCATGCATCTAATGAGAATATTGGGAAGGAAATAATCCATAATAAATAAGTCCTCACAAGAAGTGAAAAGGTGGAGGCACAAAGGGAAGAAAAAGTGAATGCTTTTATAGCCATCAAAGCATCGTGAGATGTTTTTTCCCTCCAAAGGTGTCATGTTAGATACCTAAGGAAGGAATAAATGTTGGGGAAGGTAGGGTATTAAGACTATAAATGGGTACCCCTAGCCTTTCAAAACTAATCAAGGAATCTAATAAATTAAATAAAGATGTTAGGCTAGGAGTCTCTAGGGATGTTGCTTCAATTGAAGTACTTCAATATTTTCCCTCATATTAAAGTTCATGACCTTTTTCAACATGAAGGTACTAAGGCCATGATTGGTGAAGATATTCATGAAGGCAATAAGGAGGACACCATAGCTTATTCCATCTAGGGTACCTAATTAAGCAAGGAAGGTGAATCAGTTTTTGAACTTCCCACCTAGCCTATGAAGCAAACAAGCTCCATTGATAGATTTCTCATGGGGTCCCAATAACTTGCATCAAATTTTGAAGTCCTAGAGTAGATAGAGCTAGTCAAGGAAGGGGAAAGAAGAGATTAAAACAAGGGTAATGAATCATAAAGTGATGAGGAAGCTAAGAAAATTATGCTAGGATTTCATCATACTCTTGTGATACTCCCTTTGTTAAATGTTCCAATAACAACACCATTTTATACATCAAATCTTGTATCAAGCTCTACGATCCCAATGGGATTCAAGACTAGACCCCTTCTTTGGGTTTAAGAGTAGGTTAAGGAAAAAAAAAGTATTTCAAGTAAAGTTAGGGATATAAATGTGATGAATATCACCTAGGCATATAAGGCCAAACCCCTAAAGAAATCTAAAACTTTTACTAGGACCATAATTAATGATAACAAACAAAGAAATGTGGAGATATCAATTCCCTCACCTAGTGCTTTAAATAAGGATGCTCCCCTTGAAAGCTACATAGTTTATTGGTATGATCTAGGGGATCCTTATAAAAATGAGATGAATCATAGCTCACAAGTTTTCACCAGCATGGTGTCCGATAGAATGGACAAGGATAAAGCCACCATGGGGGAATTAAAAACTTAGAATCAAGATATGATCTAGTACTTGAAAAAGTTACTAAGTGAGCCCAAATTAGTAACTCCAACTTCTAATAGTGCCCCAAACCCCTTATTTTCTCCATGAGTTCATTTTATTTCAATTGAGTTGATGAATTGAAATCTATAAGCTAGGCCATAGAGGATTGGAAAAAGGATTTGACCACTGGAGCCAAATAAATAAGCTACTAAACACTAGAATGTCTAGATGACATACTAGATAAACAAGGAGAGTGTGATTCCCAAATGTTCATTTATAATGTAGACATCAAGAATTGGGAGAAACTCAAGACAAATTTGGATGAGATTTGTAATATAGGCATTGACACATTAATAGTAGAAGAGATCATCTCATATCATAAATAAACCAAATAATATTAGCTAGTGATTAAGCATCAATTGGTGGTGCTTTAGGAGGGCATTTTTTATTTTAAGGGAAAAAAGTAGTCTCTCTCAATTGCAAAGGAGATTGAAGCCACCTTGAGGAATATGGTGAACCTTAATGGTGCATATGACATGATGGAAGAGGCATTAGATATTTCCTTGAAAAGCCTCATTGATGAACCTCAATGAGCCTTTGATATCTAGAAGATCAGAGGGTTGGTGTCACTTGAAAAATAATGTGACCAATTAAAAACATTAGTTAAGAAAAACTAGGTAATGCTCTAGAAAACTATGAATTGGCTTTAGTTATATAGTGCCAAATTAAAATACCAAATGGGCCTAGACTAGAGGATTCTTGCCACCATAATTGAAGGGTACAATATATAAAAAATAGGTTGGCAAAGGACTTGGTCATCAATATTGATTCTACAACATGACCAAATGTTTCTATTTATTTTGAGTTCATGTTATGTCATTCTTCCCTTCTTTTCTTCTCTCTCTTTTATGTTTCCTCTTTTCTTATTTCCCATTGGAAAACCATTGTACCTTGGATGTTAGTGGCATGTCCCTTTCAAAATTGTTTTTTTGCTTAAGGGATATCTTTGTTTGTTATGTAAGTGGACAAAGGTTTATTTCTGACTTTATAGGATTGACATCCACATATATAACTAAAAATATTCCACCATAGTGGAGTACTGATCTTGTCATCAACACACAAGCATGAGCATAATCTAAGGAATCATGTTTGTTACACCATTAAATAGATTCTGGGCTCATGAAAGAATTTTCTAGCTGGAGCATCTTCAAGAATATGCTAGGTATATCTAGAATTGTATAAGTAAAGGGGGTATATGCCTTTACATGGGTTAGTTAATTTTTTTAAGTTTGAAGCTATAGATTGGAGAGTCCTCCTGATGTGATTTTATGGTGCCACATTGATTTCTATTTTAAAATCATTGGAAATCTCTAATAACATTCAAGATGCTTCCCTTATTACATAATTGTTTCTCATCGTGTTCTATTATATAATTTTTAAGACATATTATATTCAGTTTTGACTTAGTTGTTAAATGAAATATGTCATGGTTTATCATTAATTCTTATTTTTTAAGTACAATATTATATCTTACATGTTTGGTAGATTGGTTGTCTGATATATTCTCATTTATAGTAGTCATCTAGGGTCTACAATCAGAATATGAAATTCTTTCTAGTTCAAGATTTGGGAACAGAGCATTAATAGCCTTTTTAAGGGTAGTATTGGGCTCATAAATTGAGCTAGAGGGAATAATTGAAGGGTGATTTATAGTATTGCTTATAATATTTTGAGGATCATTTATGCATGATTTTATTTTTACCAATTTCTATACTGAACAACATTTGTTTTAGATTAAGGTAAAAATAGGTTTTGAAGGGACCCTGAAACCCTTTAACAGAATTAAAAAAGATAGAGCAATTACAAGCACCAAGATAAGCAATCCTTAAACCTACTAAAAAGTAGCAACAAAATCAGGTAATACAAGGAAAACATCATTATCCATTTTATATTTAGCCCCCTCATAATCCAATTAAAGATTTAATAACTATTTTAAGGGGTAAAATCTAGAATAGTTGCCTACCTACCATCAGCAAGCTCTCTATTTTTCTTAGTGGATCTTCTTCCCGATCTGTCCGGAGAGCCAACCTCTGGTTTCACCTTTAAATGCTGTTCATCTCCTTTTTTAGATTTATCTAGAGTAGAAGCAAGATGTTTCGCCTTCATTTGCTAGCCTTTTTCATTGTTTCTAGTTTCTACCCCCTTAGTAATGGTCTTTTTTTCAGCCCTTTTTCTTTGGTTTAAAATATGCTTTAAGTTTTCTCCATTATCATTTAAAGGAAGCTCATTCGAAGGGAAATCATTCTCAGCCTAAATCTCCCTGGACTGAGAAAAAAGAGAATCTCCCTCCTCTAATTTCTTTCCAACTTCAGCCAAGACTTTTCCTTCCTACAGCTCAATTTTGTCATCTACATCTCTCCATTGGTTTTCTATATTTTGATAGACAATGATTTGTTTTGATAAATCTATCAAATCATCTATTCTTTGTACAGGTATTATGGTTTCTGATTGCATCCCATGTCCTTCTTTCTCAAAATTTTCTTTCTCAACAGCAAGCTCTTTATCCACCTCAGTATGTGGAGCTTTGGGATCTTCAATAGAAATCTCTATCTCTGCCTCAGCATATAGAGCTTTAGAATCTTCATTATTCTTTAGTTCTTGTCGATTATCTTCTTTGGGTTTCCATACTTTCTTTTGCTAGACCTTGATCTTTCTCTCATCCAAATCACTACTAGGATAATTTTTACTTTTGTAAGGACAATGTCTGACCCAATGCCCCTGTTTCTTACAAGCATAGCAAGAGTTGGGCAAATCTTCAAAAAAAATCCTTTGAGTTTTTTTGCCATGCTTAGAAATTAGATCGACTTTTTCTGGGAGATGATTTAGATCTACCACTTTAACATAAAGTATGGCACTTTGAAGTTTGGATCTGGTTGCCATTGCATTATCCAATGCCACAAGTTCACCAAAAGAACTGGCTGTACCTTTAAAAATGTACTCATGCCAAAACTCTAAAGGGAGGCCAGGAAGTCTTACCCAAATGGGAGTAGTTAAGAAAAAAGAATCTAAAAGATCCATGTTAGGCTCCCATTTTTTAATAGTGAGAGAACATTTACCGAAAGACCATGGTCCTCCACACAAAACCATATTCATGTCCTCCTTATAGTTGAAGTTAAACAGGAAGAAACCATTCAACATTGGTGCCACTTCTACCTCTCCTCGAATAACCCATTTCCTTTTAACCATTTTTGTAAGAGATTCTAGATCTGGTCTTGCCCCTAAAAATTTACCCACTAGGGTGAATTCCATAGAAGGCATAGAAAAATCTATTAAAGGATCTAGAATAAAAACTTGAAACTCACCTTTCTCCCAACAAGATTTAGTAATCACTAGTGGGAAAAGAAATTTTCCATTGGGTTTCTTACCAAATAGAGATGACCACTTCTTTTATTCTAAATACTCTACCTTCAGCACTTCTGAGGATTTTTCCTTATTTAAATGCACATTATTTTTCTCTTTTTTAGGCTCCTATCCCAACATAGTGGGAGGAGAATCCAATTGGGAAACACTGATCCGACAAAAAGGATCACATCCGTTCGAAGGTTTTCCAGTATTTACATCAGCCAAAAATTCTGACCCAACATTTTTTTCTACATCTCCTATTATCCCTTTAGGGTTTGTACCTCCTACCTAGTTCTCCACAACCAGTTTTTTGCTTTCCTTCAAACCTGTACTTTCCACATCTAAAAGGGCATCTTCCATATACTGTCCAGCAAATTCAAATTTTGGGTGTGCTTCCAGCGCACCCAGCACGTCCCTTTTATACATTAGTGCCCTTTCAACCTAATGTCATGTTGATACCTGATTATATCCATACTGAACAACATTTGTTAATGAAGGTAGTTTAGCTATTTTGTGAACTCTGTGTTCACTTACTAGCCATCCACATCTTTATCTATCATTCAAACAAATACAGTTTCACCCTATTTTAAATTATATACAACACACTATTTTCATATCATAAGTGTTGTTTTCATTAAAGACATATAAGATCTTATGTACTTGAAATGTGTTTGTAGTTTGTGCTTGAAATCTTAGTACTACATTTTTTTATTTGATCACTATTTTTGAATATTTTACAAAATTGATATTACAGTCATTTGATCATCTATTTTTAGTAGCTTGTGTATGACATAAATCATTTTTACATTTTGTGTGACAACCCTTCATGGGTAAAGTGTATAATTCTAGTTATGCTTTGGTCATATTTCCATTTTTGTATCAATAATCCTCATGAAATTTGAAGTGTTAAACTCCTTCATGTGAGCAAGCTACCATAGTAGGTCCTCTCACCTTGGTTCATACAAAGCCAACAGTAGCAGGGAATTAACCATACCCTCTAAAGGTACCTCCAAATCATTTCCTTAATTTAGTCCTCTTTAAATGTTAAACCCTTCCTTAGCCATAAAGATAATATCAATGGTTTCTCATTTTAGTTTGCCATTCTTTTCAAGTATGCAAGGTTGAATTTTAGGGGTGTACAATTCGGAACTAACACTTTTCTAGCATCATTTCCAAGAATGTATATTATTACCTTTGATATAAGAACATGATTACATAAGAGTTATAAGTTTTTTATTTGTTTTTCTCTCTATTATTACTATAATTAATTCATCTTAGGTTCATTGATGTCTTTACAACTTTTTGGATGACTTTGTTAAGGATATTCACCCCTATTTTGAGAGAAGTACTCAATATTCTTGAGTTTGTTTTCAATGTCTAAGGGTTGGCATCTCATTTGTTGTTGCGTATAGCATTATTTTTATAGTCTAGAAGTCTTGCTTCTAGTGGTGAATTTATTATATTAAGGATTAAAAATTAGTGCCTGTTATATGTTCCCTTCTCTATTTTGAATATTTTTCTTAATATCTACAAACTTGGAGGGTACTAGGTCTTCCTTTTATAGGAACCCATCAAAATATCTTATCCCTAAGTTAAAAGTCCCATCTAGAAGAAAACAAGTGTAGAAACCTATTTTGGGCTAGATCTCAGGCAATTGAATAAGGTGTAATTAGTTCATTCCCCATTATATTTACCCCTTTTTCTCTAATATCCCTTTGGTTGAAGGATACCAGAGTGCTTCTAATAAATCTAAGCTCCTCATGAGTTAAGCTCCTTCTTTTCAAAAGAGTCTTTATCCTCTTTTTAGGCCATTAAAGATTCACTCTATTTCCCCTCCTTTGAGTCCTCCACATAGTATTCATCCTCAACCATCCCTTGGTTTGTCTTCATCTTTAGATTCAAAGATGGGAGATTGTAACTTGAGGAGAAAGATGTTTAATGTGGAGAATGATAATGATGAATACAACAATCAAGGCTTGGATAATAGATGTACACCATTTATGATCCCAATATTTAGAGCTATTAATTTTAATGGCATGCTTGGTTTCCCCAATGAGGTCATTGAAAAGATTAAAAATGCACTACCTAAGTTTCAAGTGAATAATGCAATGTCTGGGGAACAACATTTGAAAACCTTCTTAGATGTCATTAAGGATTATGACATAGATCTAAAATATGTATGTATAAAACTCTTTGTTAATACACTTGAGTATGAGGCTAGGGAATGGTTAAAATCCCTCCTTGATGGATCAATAGACACATGACAAGCTATGATTGATGAATCTTAAATGCAATATGGTGATAGTATAGACCCTAGATTCTTTCTTCCTAATTTTGAGAACCTCAAGAAGAATCCTAATGAGTGTGTGAAGGACTTCAATTCTAGATTTAGTAAGGTAGTAAGGAGGCTACCAAAAGATATCAGACCTAGTACTATTGCTTCTTTGATTAAGTATTCTGATATACCTTTAACTTATTATCTCAAAGATAAATCTCCCATAAATCTAAGGATGGATTTCAATTAGCTTATACAAATAGAAAATAATATTAGAGTTGTGGGTAAGCCTTTGAAAAAGAGGGTTGATGTAAAGTTAGTGAATCTTGAAAAGGTTCAATCATCCCACAAGGGTGTAGACCTATAGGAAATGGTAAAGACTTTGGACATTGTAGTGAAAGATATCTCTTACAAATTGGCTAGAATTGAAAAGGGGTTGTCTTAAGGTCCTACTAACCATGATGATAGGAGAGTTAATAATATAAATGAAAATAATCATCCTCAAGATCATGGTCAAGGTAGGACACCTTTGGAAGATAGAAATAATTATAGGGGAAAAGGCTTGGCAAGGGATGACAAACATAAAAGAAATTAGAATCAGGGAAGTGGAATGGAAGTATTAGATCCTTTAGCTAAAAAAATAACCACAATCGATTGTGACATATATTGGCATAATAAATGTTTCCTCCCTCATCCCCCTTATGGCATAACTAGTGGTGGTGGTCAAGATGTAGATGACTTTGAAACTACATCCAATGAAGATAATATCTACATTATTAAATTCTAAGAAATGGAAAGCTACACTTTCAAAGAGGAAGCTATGAATGCCTTAAGTATCCTTGATTTTGAGGATATCCCAACATATGAACATTTTAATTTTAAAATTGATGAATCAGATGTGATGGTTGCTTCTCCATTAATGTAGGTAGTGAGTGCTACCACTACTTTAGAATTTTGGAGAGCATGTGAAAAGGTAAGGGTCCCATTCATAAATTTTACCTATGAATTAAACATGATGTAGGAGTAAGAGTTACCAGTTCATGACTTTGAGTTCCTAAGATCAATGATGAAAGAAAAATATGAATAATCCCCTCCATTGATTGAGGATTGATAGTTGATGATCCACATAGAAATTACCCAAGAAAAAGAGTAAAATTTGAGAATTAAGGACCAAAATGATCCTCTAAAAGATAAAGACTCTACTACCCCTAGATCATAAACTAAGGAAAAAAGGACCATATGGAATAAGGAAGCCCAAGGATCCACCAAGCCTAGTTTTACACCCTACAGTGTCAAACTAGGAAATACCCAAGCCAAGAATCAAACTCTATTATTATCTAGCATTCTCAAGAAGGATGAACATAGGAAGACTCCCTTAAAAATATAAGTTAATAATGCTATCTCCCCTACTTCTATTCCCCTGACTCTTGAAGGATATATCCCAAATGAAAATGTTATAATCTTACCTACTAATACTGCTTTGCCCAAATACATTATTTTTAATACGACCCATGTATTAAGTCAACTAAAAGTCACCATACCATTTATAAAATTGTTTAGAATCTTAGAACATAGGAAAAGATCTTTTGAATATTTAGGATTCACATAAAAAATCACTACCAATGAAATTATTAAAGTTGAGCTTCATGTTGTCTCCAAATATTGAACCTTAGAAGTTGGCTATTTAGGCCTCCTCTATATTTGGTAAACATTGGGCTATTTATAAGCATTTAGGTGTGCTTATAAGTGGAAATGAACCTCTAGGTTGAAAGTGCTAGCTCCTTATATTAGCTTTTTGTGTAATAAAATTACTGAACCAGCTTGTATGAATGAAAAGAGTCAGAATTTTGCATAAATGAAAAGCCTAGTCTAAAATGGGGATACACCAAGAATTAGTATCCACATGTATTCCCTATACTTATGGAAAATAGAATGCAATATATTTTATACTTCAACCTCTAGAAGATTTCAACATAAATATTTCAATGTAGAGACAAAGTTGAATGAGATTAAATAAGGTAAATGACTAAAATGACAACTTGTATATTCCAAAAAAGGGTTACACATGCAAGGTCTCATATAAATAAAATTCACTCTACATGACCTATTAGATTAAATCTTTGATCAAAATCATGAAGGACAAAGGAAGGAAGGATAAAACATCACTTGCTATCACTCTATATCTCTTGCATACCCAAGCAAATATCTAGAACTTAAAAAGGGGATAGACTAATGTTTCTTTGTTCAAAGGCAAGAGAATGACAAAAACAAATTTTAGGGATTCACCGTACAATCTCTAGATGATAAAACAAGATCCCGAGGGTCTTATTTATAGAAAAAAATGGAGAGAAGCAATATCTCTTTGGCACCAAAGGAAGGAAAATAGTTCTATTGGAGGACTCCATCCTTGGCTGCAACTAATCCTATCAAAGATGCTTATTTTGGAATTATGTTTAATCCATGTCACTCTCTCTAATGCCTTTTGCTTTCCCCTAAAATATTCTTCCCAATGGCTACAAAAATCATGAGATACTTGGGGAAGGTGCCAAAAATGGTCATTATTGATGGAGCCACCTATTAAAAATATCTTTTAATGCCCAACCACTCTTCCTTGGCTTATTGATTTGCACAATGGCATGAAAAAGTTGCTTTCTTTTAGGTTGGCTTTGTCCTTCCCTTTTGATTAGTCCTGAAGCAATGACTTAGATCATGGTTCTAAGTGATTGATTTGCTTCACATGGATACCTATGGATCATCCTCTATCTATCTCTAACAAGTCATATGGTAGCTTCTAATTTGATTGATCATTCATTGTGAACCATGTCATTGGGCTAAGCTTGTTGATTTAAGTAGCCTTAAAAGTCTAACTTGTACTTCCAAATCCATTCAGGCTTTGGGATTACTTTAACATGCTTGATTTAAAAGACCTGACTTATTACTTGAAGACTTTTGGTATGAACTTGATGTCTTACGACACATCACCAAGTTACAACCCAATAGCTAATTCCATACATTAACTTTGACATCCTACAACACATCACCAAAGTGAACCCAATGGCTAGTTTATCACCCTAAATTTGATGTCCTATGGCACATCATGTATTTTAACCCTAATGGCTAATTAGTTACATCAAAATTAATGTTCTATGGCACATCTGGGAATCCATTTTAGTTTTTCTTATTGTTTTAGGTATTTGGTTATGGCAATTTTCTCAAAGTAATTCTTTCAGATAATTTGTCTAAAGGAATTCCTTCAAGAATTTTGCTTTCAAATTTCTAGGCAACAATAGTTTCTTTTAGGAACTTTTCCCAAAGGACACTTGGGAAAGTGTCCTTCAAAAAAGTTTTAAAGGACCCTTGGGTAGGGGTACAAGGTCCCTTCAAAAAATTTTGAAGGGCATTTCCAAAGGAAATGGCCCTTGTGAACTTTTATGAAGGGGAGGCTATGGACAAAGGGCCATTCAAGAAAAAAATTTAATGGTAACCTTGGAGAAAATGATCAAAAGTGACCCTACTAGAAAAATCTTGAAGGGCACTTAGACAAAATGTCCCTTCAAATAAAATCTGAAGGGGCATTTAGGGAAGACCAAGGCAAAAGTTCCCTTCAAAAAACATATAAAGGGTCACTTGGAGGAATAAACAAGGTAATGTGTCCTTCAGAAAATTTTTGAAGGGTCACTTAGACAAAAATTACACTTCAAAAAAATTCTAAAGGGACACTTGGGGGGGAAACAAGTCAAGGAAAAGTGCCTTCATAAAATTCCAAAGGGAACTTCAAAGGTAAGTGGCCCTTCAAAACGTTTTTGAAGGGCACATTAGGAAAAACTTAAGGTAAAGAAAAACCTAGGAAAGACAAATACAAATGACATCCTTTAAACCAAAGTCTAAAGGAAAATTCCAAGGAAAACAAGTTCTAAAGGGAAAATACAAATGAGCTCGAAGGGAAGAAAGAAGGGGAAGGAAAAAAACAAAGTTAAAGTCAAGCCCAAAGGGAAAGAAATGACTTGAGGGGAAAAGAAGAAAGGTAAAACTAAAAAAATAAAGGGGATGAGGAAAAACATGGGAAGCCTAACATAAAGAAGCTAAACTAGCCAAGGACAAAATCAAATAAGGGGCGATAAAAATTGGTCAACATTTTGGTAATTTCAAGGGAGACATGCCTATTATGTCATTAGACCAGCTAACTAAATCCTTCCATTAGGCATGGAGTCATGCATGGAAACAAGAGTTAAAATAATAAGCCATGTATGAGGGCACAAGCTGGTGAGACACATGCACAACTAACAAAATGAAAAAGACACCTGAAAGGGAAAAACTTGTACTCTAAATCACATAAGGAAAACAACACAAACAAAATAAACACACCAAAATAAGGTATATACAAGATATGGATAGCAAGGGTCAAAATCAAGACTTTAAATGGATTTCATTCACCAAAATAGGTAGCTCTTCTCCATCCATCTTGGATAGCTAAACACTCCACAAAGTATCAAACTTTATATGCTTGCATAGTTTTTCTCTATCTTCATCATATTTCAAGACCAAGTCACCTTCTTTGAACACTCTTTCCGTTTTCCTTTTATCAAATGATTTATTCATGAGAACTTGATGATGTTCCAAAGCTTTGTGTGAATCATCTCTTACCTCTTATAGCTACATTAATTCTATCAATTTGACCTCCATGAGAGTGTTTTCAAGTAATTCTAGCTATTGTGCAAGTTCCAAGGCATGGATCTCTTATGATATAAATAGCCTAGCTTCTCTCTCATAGACAATTACAAAGGAAGAATTACAAAATGACTTCTTAGGAGTGATTGTATCTACCCATAATTCTATATTTAGCTTGTTATGCCATGTTCTTTGATTTGTTTCCAATGTCCTCTTGATGATCTTGATGAGGTTCTTGTTGGTATACTTATCCAAACCATTACCTTGAGGGTAGTAGTTGGATGAAGTACTCAAATGAACTCCATTCTTTTCTGCCCAATCAAAAGTTTTAGCACTTATGAAAACAAATGCATTATCTAAGATGATGACATGAGGAGTTCCAAACCTTGTTAAAATTCTATCATAGAACTCCAAGATGGTATTTTCATTTATTTCCTTCAAAGAAATAACCTCTACCCATCTTGTGAAGTAGTTTGTACTAGTCAATATCCACTTGTGTCTAGAACTTGATGGAGGATTGATCATGTCAATGAAGTCAAGGCCTCATTGCATGAAAGGCTAGTCCACTTGGATATGATACAATGGTAGAGTAACAAGCTCTTGTTTTCCAATAAAGAAATCACATTGAGGATAAACCTTAGCCCAATGATAATAGTCCTTAAAAAGACTAGGCCACTATTAACCAACTCTCATTATTTTTGTAGCTATTTGTCTAGGAGAGGAATGACTACCATCTCCACCCTTATGGAAATTTTCTAGCAACATATCAAATTGGCCATTGTTAATGCATCTTAGAAACACATTATTCACATTATTCTTAAAGATAGTGCCATCCACAAGACAATAAGGAATAGTTTATAGCCTAAAATACCTTATTTAATATTTTCTCAAGCCATTGGGATATTCACCATTTTAAGGAAAACCAATGATGTCTTGCATCCAACTTTGATTTTGTATTTGATGAGTTGGCTGGTCTTGAGCTTGATTTACCAAAGCTTACCCTTTTGGATCTTGAAATTTAGATGCTAAGTGATAACACAAACCTCTACCTCTTACCAATCTAGTTACCTTGATGTCAATGTCATATTTCATCACTTTTATGATCCATCCAACTCTCTTCTCATTATGATCCTTTCTTAGGAGAAAATCCTTAGTGCTAGGATGGGAAACCATGACATGAATATTGTTGTTAGACAAAATATGCCTAAAATTTTTCAATCCTCTAATGATGGTTAAAGTTTGATTCTTAACAAAATAATATGTCACTTCATAGTCCTCTAAGCCTTAGCTAAAGAAAGAAATTGGTTATTTAGCATCTTCATCATTCTTTTGCATAATCATAGTTGAGATTATGTTAAGGTTAGCAAAAGTATAAAGTATGAAATATTTATCAAAATTTGGATTTAAGAGAGAGGGAGATGCTACAATTTCTTTCTTGATTGTTTCAAATATGCCTTTACCTTCCTTTGTCCAAGTAAAAACTCTGTTCTTTTTTATCATCATTGTGATATGCTTTACCACAGTTGCAAAGTTTTGTATAAACCCCCTTACAAAGTTTATTTTTCCCAAGACACTTTATATCCCTTTATTGTATTGATTCAAAGACAATATTAGAATAGCTTCAATACTTTTTTGGTTAATATATAAGCCTTCCTTTGAAACAAAAGGGCCAAAAAGCTTACCTTCATAGACAACAAAGATGCACTTCTTTAGATTGAGGGATATGTCATACTATCTACACTTCTTAAACACTTGCCTTAGATATACCATATGATCAACATATGTTGAAAAAATTGTTATATCATCAAGTTAAACAAGCAAAAACTTATTGATCAAACCTTTGAAATCCATGTCCATTTCCCTTTGAAAGGTAGCTCCAGCATTGTATAAACCAATTGGCATATTATTGTAGGTAAAAGTTCCCCACTTGGTGGTCAAGGATATATTGAATTGATCTTATTAATTTAAAAATATTTGACTATAACCTGAGTAACCATCAAGAAGTGAGAAATGGTGAGAACTTAAAATAACTTGTAGAATTTATTCTATTTAAGGGAGTTTATAATGATCCTTGAGAGACACTTTATTTAGATCATGAAAATCCACATAAAGTCTAAGTTATCCATTCTTCTTTTGAATCAGCACAAGGTTGGCTACCCAAGTTAAGTGTTTGATAGGAAAGATAATCCTAGACTCAATCAATTTGGTCAACTCTTTCTTCATGAGTTCTTCTACTTTGGGATTGATAGGCCTTTTCTTTTTATCTTACTGGTTTAGCTCCATGTTCCAACTCAATGGTGTGATGAGCTAGACTTAGATCAAATCCTTTTAAGTCCTTTTACTCCCAAGAAAATATGTCATGAAAATATTTGTATAATTCAATAAAAGCTTGCCTTTCTAGTTGAGAACAAACCTTTCTAATATTTAGAAGTTTGTCCTTGAAAGCTAAAACTCTCTCATAGTTATCTTATTTTTTTGATATTCTCATTCTTTAGTTCTTCTTTTGATCATCCTCATTGAAGACACTCTCCAAGGTAATCAGCCCCTTGGGTATTTTATTTGTCTTTAGATGTATAATTTTCTCTTCATAATGATCATGCAACTTCCTTTGATTTCTTGAAGAGAAGCCTACCTCATTTTTCAAGAAGTGTGCAATATGTTCATCACTTTCAAAAAATTTCCATGAAACTTCATTATCTACAATGGAAGGTCTCACAATGATCTTGTTATGGGATTTATCCTTCTCTTGTTCAACATTACTAGATAAGTCAAAACGTGCTCGTATTGTAGCTAATCTATTAGCATGCTTGTTCAAGTCTCTTAGTGTGGGTTGGATGTTGAAGGCATCAAAATATTCAAGTATATCCCATACCCTATAATTTTATGACTTGAATAAGGGGTTCTTGGTTATATATTGACTTCTTACTTTATGAATTACCAACTCACTATCTCCATAGACTTTCAAAAGCTTGATTCCTCTCTTCTTTGTCCATTGGAGACCATGGACAAGGCCTTCATTTTCTACCACATAATAAGTGAAACTAAAGTGAAACCTATAAGAAGAGTAGTAATGATTATTTTATGGATAAAACAATGTGAAACCAACTCCTATACCTACTTTTCTCCTTGAACCATCAAATAACATTTCCCATATGCCATCAAGCTCATGATCTTCATTGGTGAGTGAAGGAATTGGGACGTTCTCCTCATGCATGCAGTAAACTCCCAAATTAGTCTCCTCAATGATAGTATAAGGATCAAGTCCATGTTTTTTAGTGTTATAATATTCAAGATAAAGGTTATAAATACTTTTAATAAGAGAACATGTTCAACCATCCATGATTGTTTCTTCCTCTTTGCTGATTAGAAAATTTTGATTTGTCATTGTCTCCCAGTATGGATCAATGTGGAACCTTGCTAAGGGCTGAGTCCTTATGGTTACCTTGGTTATATACCTTGTCTTAATATCTAGAAAGGAAAAATTAGAAGAAAGTTATCGTCTTGTCTTGGTTTTAAGGTCCCTTGACAAGCATATAGCAAAGTGTGCTAGAAGGTCCACCACCACATTTTCTTGCATGATAGGGAAGCTTGGCCAGCCATGTAAAAACACTTTCAACCCTTTGACCAATCCTATTATCTTAGTTGGAGTTCCATCTATATGTAACATGCCTTTACTATGTGGCTCATAGTCAAACCTAGCTTATCATCTACTACTTTAGGCATAACAATAGTGTTTGCTCCACTATCCATGATACAATTATGGACCAACTTATCTCCCATAATGAGTGTAAGGTACAAGGGTGGAGGATTTTTAAATTTATTATAAGGATCTAAAATATGATTTGGAGAATTTATGAGATCCATTCTATGATACTTTGAAGATTTAAGAGTCACATGCATGCTTGTTAACTGTTCTTGAAAAAGCTACTTTTGACTAGGCATATGTAGAACCTCTGAAAGGAATATGATTGTATTAGTGATTTTTTATTAGTCCACAATATTTTGAGATGGATCATTCACTTTTCATGCATTTTTTATGATAATAAAGGATTTATATCCTTTTGTGTTACAATCATGGCAACCACATTTACATTCTAATTTTGTTGAGGAACATGGCTTATAGAAGGTGTATCACTTTGATTAATGCTTTGTGGCCTCAGAGAGGCATCACTTGGAGCTATTCATGTATCTTGGCATTATCCCAATGATCTCTTCTTGGACCTTATATTGGATACAATTTAAATGGTTTAAATCAACATAAAATCATATTTTTACTTGAAAATTCATCATTCCCACACTTAGATTGTTGCCTTCTCCATGACTATCCCTTTGGCTAGGACATGCTTCTTCTACTATTTGTAACAAGTAAATTCATCTTGTGTGGTCAAACCATATCTGTTTCCTCCATCATCATGTGTAAACTAACCTTGACGCTTCCCCCATTCGTCCATATGATCTTCTCCTTGAACTAGATTTGCATGATCTAGAACAACAATCTTTATAGGAGGAGTAGAATTTGGACTGTATGCATTGGGCTACCTATTTTAGCCTTGTTGGTTTTGTCCTCTCCCTTGATAATAGTATTGATATGGAGCTCTATATCCTTGTTGAGGATAGTATTTTTCATTAGGAGGAGCACTTATTTGATATTGAGCTTGCTTGAGTTGAGCTCTCAATGATTTGATTTCTTCATCCTTGTCCACAATGTTATCCACCTTATTGGGAAAGGCTCTTGGCTTCACATTAGCTTTAGAAACTTGTGACATGATTGGATCTTCAACTAAATTATGGGATAAAAAATGCATGGAAACTCTTGGAGGAAGTCTTACAACATGAATTAAGTTATTTTAAACCTTAATTACTAGCTCATATACACCTAGAAGAATGAATCCTCCCATTGAATATAACATTAAAAAAACATCTGTACCAATCCCTTTGAGGTATGTTGGGAACACAAATCTAGGAAGAGGTCTCATGATTGGTGGTAGCCTATACCATGTTCATTGAAATCTCCCATGGATTCATTTGGACCTCTTCTTATTACATTTATCTGATGTATTAGGGAAGCATGATCACTCTTATATTCAAATCTTATCACCAGTAGGTCTCTTAAGACATCCTAACTCATAATCTAACCCCCTTACAACATTATATACTAGTCAAGTGATTTTCCTTTTAAATGCATAGCTAGTAACCTAATGGCTATGTTGGCCCTAGTAACATTATGGAAATTGCAAAAATTAGAGATGTCTTGAATATGTTTAGATGCCATAATAGGACCCTCACCATTAAAACTAGAAATATTTTTAGTAGCATTTAGAGGGAAGGGGTCATATGTAGGAAGCTCTATTGGGTTTTGGGTATTAAAAGTAGGGAGGGGTTGACATTTATCCATCTCTCCTCTTTCCCCCATTTCTATTCTTCCCATTTGAGCCTCTATTTCTTCCTCTTCTTCAACTTCTTCCTATCCTTGAGCTTCTTCAACCTCTTCCTCTTCTTCCCCAAAACCTCCTTGCTAAGGATTTAAGAGGGCTAGGATTGGTTCAAGGTGTTTTTCTTTAGGAAGAGATTCAAGTAAAGGGGCTTAGTTAGAAAATATTGAGGACCTTGTGAGGAACATGTAGGATAATGTATCAAACTTGGTCCAGAATGAGGGATTCACACCCTTTTGGATTCATCAAATGCTGGGTTAGGGGCATTTATACTACTTTAGGCCTATTAAGACCAGCATTCACCTTGATGTAACAATAAAACTTCATCCCACCAGGCATGACAAAACTATTGTCTCTAAATCTTACACTCTAAAAGAGGGTTGTCCAAGGCTCCTCCAGATTTGGAAAATGTTGAGACATTTCCAGGAATGTGGGTGTTCCTATAAGTGGAAATGTACCTCTAGGTTAAAATGGCTAGCTCCCTATATTAGATTTTTATGCAATAAAACTATTGAACTAGTTTGTATTATTGAAAAGAGTTAAAAGTTTGCATAAATGAAAATCCTAGTATAAAATGGTGATACACGAAGAATTAGTATCCACATGTATCCCCTATACTTATGCACAATAGAACATAATATAGTCTATACCTCAATCTCTAGAATATTTCAACATAATTATTTCAATGTAGAGACAAAGTTGAATGAGATTAAACAAAGTAAATGATTAAAATGACAACCTATAAATTCCATAAAATGGTTTACACATGCAAGGTCTCATATAAATAAAATGCACTCTACATGACCTGTAAGATTGAATCTTTCCTTAAAATCATGAAGGACAAAGGAAGGAAGGATAAAACATCACTTTCTATCACTCTATATCTCTTTCATACCTAGGTAAATATCTAGAACTTAAAAAGGGGATAGACTAACATTTCTTTACTCAAAGGCAAGAAAATGGAAAAAAAATAGTAGGGCTTTGTCATACTATCTCTGGATGCTAAAACAAGAGCCCAAGGGTCCTATTTATAGCAAAAAAGGTAGAGAAGAGAGATCTTTTTGGCACCAAAGGAAGGAAATCAGCTCTTTTGGAGGTCACCATCCTTGGCTGAAAATGACCCTTCAAAAGATGCTTATTTTGGCATTCTATTTGATCTATGTCACTCTCATGAATGCCATATACTTACCCCCTAAAGATGCTTCCTAATGAATACCAATATAAATGATATACTTGGGGAAGGCACCAAAAATTTTCATTATCAATGGATCCACCTGTTATAAATCTCTTTTAGTGCCTAATTACTAGTCCTTAGCTTGTCAATTTGCATAATGGCATGAAAAATTCAATTTGATTTAGTTTGGCTTTATCTTTCCCTTTCGATTGGTCCTCATGGAATGTCTTAAATCATGGTTCTGAGTCATTGATTTTCTTTGTATGGATACCTATGGATCATCCTCCATCTATCTTTGAAAATTCTGGTGCTAGCTTCTAATTTACTTGATCATTCATCATGAACCATGTTGTTGGGCCAACCTTGTTGAGTTAAGTAGCCTTAAAAGTCTAACTTGTACTTGTAAATCCATTTGGGCTCTATGATTGTTTTAAATCTCTTACTTCAAGGTTTCCATTTCTCATTACTTATGAATCTTCATAATCGAAGTCTTTGACAAATCTTGATTTGCACTACAGACCCATTTAGGTTTTCTGAATGGATTTACTTTTAAAAATTATAAGTCAAACATGTTGGGAAACCTGATTTTCACTATCAAGACTTCTTACTCTTTCACATTTTTTGATTGATTATGATTATAATACTTTATAAATAAAGTTATTTTGAAAACCTAATTTTTCTTTGCTTAAGACCCTTTCAGGTTTTTTGAGTCCTTTTACTCCTTGCTTGCTCCTTCGGGTTCTTTAAGGCTCCTTACTTATAAAATTTATAAGTCAAGCCTTTGAAAAATCCCATTTTGAACTATAGAGTCATTCAATTTTTCCAAGTGACTTCACCTCTTGCTTGAATACTTTGGGAATGAACTTGATGTCTTGTGGCACATCACCAAGTTACACCCCAATGGCTAGTTCATTACTTTAAATTATAAATCCTATGTCACATCAACAATGTGAACGCAATGACTAGTTGGTCACCCTAAATTTGATGTCCTACAACACATCATGGGAATCCATTTGGGTTAGGATTATTATTTTAGGTCTTTGGTCATAAAATTTTTCCCAAAGTAATTCCTTTAGACAATTTGTCTAAAGGATTTTGCTTTTGGATTTTTGGAAAATGGCTAGTTTCCTTCAGGAACTTTTCTCAAAGGACACTTGGGAAAGTGTCATTCAAAAAAGTTCTAAAAGACATAAAATTAGGGGCATAAGGTCCCTTTAAATTTTTTTGAAGGGCATTTCTAAAGTAAATGCCCCTTTGGAACTTTTTTGAAGGATAGGCTATGGACAAAGGGCCCTTCGAGAAAAATCCTGAAGGGCAACCTTGGAGAAAATAGTCAAAAGTGACCCTTTAAGAAAAAACCTGAAGTGTACTTAGACAAAATATCCCTTCAAATAAAATCTAAAGTGGCATTTAGGAAATACCAAAGTAAAAGTGCCCTTTGAAAAAAATTTGAATGGACACTTGGGCAAAAAGTGCCCTTCATAATTTTTTTGAAGGGTCACTTGGATGAAAAGTTCCCTTCAAAAAAAATATGAAGGGTCACTTGAAGGAAGAAATAATGCGAAGTACCCTTCAATTTTTTTTTGAAGGGTCACTTAGGTAAAAAGTGCCCTTTGTAAAATTTTAAAGGGACACTTGGGGGTAAAATAAGGTAAGGAAAAGTGCCTTCAAAAAATTCTAAAGGGAACTTCAAAGGGAAGTGGCCCTTTATAAATTTTCGAAAGGGCACTTCAAGAAAAAATTAAGGGAAAGAAAAACTTGGGAAAGACAAATTCAAAGGACATCTTTCAAACCTAAGTCTGAAGGAAAAGTCTGAGCAAAATAAGTTTTGAAGGGAAAAGACAAATGAGCATTAAGGGGAGAAAGAAGGGGAAAGGAAAAAACAAAGGGAAATCCAAGCCCAAAGGGAAATATATGACCTAAGGGGAAAATAATAAAGGCAAAGTAAAAAAGACAAAGGGGATGAGGCAAAACATGGGAAGCCCAACATGAAGAAGCCAAACTAGTCAAGGACAAAACCAAAGGAGGGACAAAAATTGGTCAACACTTCCTCTCACTCTCTTTTGGGAAGTTGAGAACACCTCATGGTATCCTAAGCATCACCTAGAGGTATATATGGGAATAACATTGGTAGAGATTTAGATGGATGTTAACCCATTCTATAACACCTTGCTAATTAATGGATTAATTATCCACAACTATGTGTTTGACTCTGGCACATCTTTTAATATCTGTCATTAGCTATGTTGAATGAAATTTGCATAAGTATAACTATAAAATATTAATTATGTCTCACCATGGATTCTATATAAGTACCTATTGTTGTCATAATAAAAAGATTAGTGGTTCAACTTGTGTAGTATCCTAACAAATTTATGAGTATGGATGTCATTATTATGGATTGCTCTCTAAAATGGGGTATATTGTTATCCAAAAAATAGGCTGCTAGTATTAGAGGTAATGTTTAGATGGACTGATCTTATACCACTATACCTATGGCTAGGAAAATGGTTTTCTTAAATCATGAGTTGTAAATGTTTCATGTCTTAGAGAATCCTAAGTACCAATTGAATGAAGTGTTATATGTGGATACAAACATTGGGAGTTTTGTGGGAAGTTTTAAGTACATAGAGTTTCCTTTTAACTCTAGTAAATAATCCATCTAGATCATGAATTTTTATGGAGCATGTTCAAGTATAGGAAATGGGGATGGGGTTGTTTTTATACCCTTGGGGGTTTGGTTTATGAATAATCTCTTCAATTGGCCTTTGAGTGTATGAATAATATTATAGAATATGAAACACTCTTGATTGGATTTTGTATTACTCAAGGATATAGAGTCAATAAGTTACTAGTTAAGGGTGATTCTAAACTAGTGGTGAAATAGGTCCAAACTATTTACACCATGAAGTAGAAGAGGTTGAAATAGTACCAGAATGTTGTATGGGACTACTTGAAATGTTTTGATGCCTTTAATATTAATTACTATACCTAAGAACTTAATCACATGGTAGATATGGTGGCAAAGAGGGTTGAAAAAATTAAATTTGAACATGGGAACCCTTTTTGTGACTATGAGTGTGAGATACTAGTAAGACCCTCTGTCCTAGATAACATTTATCATTTACAAGTCTTTGATAATGATAACCAAATAAAGAGGTTTTTGTGTTGTATAGATGAGTTTGAGGGAAACATTATAGATTGGGACTCTATGGTACAGGTTTGTGATGGAAAATAAACCTTGTCTAGAAAGGAAATAATCTAATTAAAGACTAATAATATCCTTAGGGGATTACTTAGTGTAGAAATAGCCTTTGATAGAGTCGATAGAGTCAAATCTAGAAACATTTCTATGTTAAAAGATATGACTCAAATTAATACTGGGACAATAGAAAATCCAAGAAGGATTTGGCTCAATACTCACTTGAGTGAAATGAAAAAGGGAGCATTCATCATGCTATTAAAAAAGTACCAATATTAAATAGTGTGGTCATATTCAGACTTGAAGGCTTGTAGGGAAGATTTATTCTAGCATGTTATTCCTCTTCAACGCAATGCAAAACCTTTCTACCAAAAATAGTGGCCCATTTACCCCATATTATCCACTAAGATGTAGGAAGAATTGAAAAAATTAAGAGATGGTGGGATCATTCAACCCATCAAATATTCATCATGGGTGGCAAACTTGGTCCTTATCAGAAAAAAAATAAAGGCATCTATCTCTGCATTGATTCTAAAACCTAAACAAGGATTCTATAAAGGATAATTATCCAATGCTTAACATGGATAACATGCTCCAGGATGTGACTGGATCTAAACTATTATCCACTTTGGATGACTTTCTTGGTTATAACTAGGTGGTGGTAAAGGAGTCTAAAAGGTCTAAGACTACTTTCACTACCCCATGGGGCACCTATACATATGTTTGAATGCCTTTTGGTTTGATTAATGTAGGTGCCATTTTCCAAAGAGTCATGGATGTATCCTTCACTAGATTAATCAACCAATTTTTTGATGTATACTAGGATGATGTTATAGTGTACTCTAAGAGAAGTGACCACTTTACATATTTGTAAAAAATGCTTGTTAGATGGAGTTTGGGGTTTCCCTCAATCCTAGACAATGCCACTTTGGAGTATAAAATACAAAGTTACTAGGATAAATTATGTCCTAATAGGGTGTCATGAGAGAAATTAAAAGGGTGGAATCCATTGACAAAGTACCCATACAATAGACTAGGAAAGGTATTTAATCCTTTGGAAAAATTAATTTCATTAGATAGTTTGTTTCCAACTTTATAGAGATTACGCTACCTATCACTTCAATGTTGAAGAAGGATAAAACTATAAAGTGGGAGGAGAATACCACTTGATCATTTCAATATATCAAAGCTACCTTGAAATTTTCCCTAGTGTTTATTAGCCTGGATTATAGAAAAGATTTCCAAATCTTTTCATTTTCCTTCCCACACACTATTACCATAGAGCTCCTACAAAATAATGATGAAGGTCATGAGCAACCGATTACCTTTTTTATGAAGGTGTTACAAGGATTTGATCTAAGATATACCATAATGGAAAAACAAGCCTTTGCCCTTTTAAAGGCTATCAAGCCATTCAAATATTACATTTTATGTTTGAAGATTTTGGCCTATGTTCCTCACACAATGGTGAAGAACATATTAACTTAGCATAAATCTACTAACAAAATGTGTTGATGGGTCAATAAACTTCAAGAATATGACTTTGAGATATAGGCTACTAAGTTGGTCAGAGGTATGGGTCTAGCTAAGATAATAACCAAAGAGAACTTATAGGCTATGGAAGTAAATAATATAAAAAGGGTCATTAATAACCCTAAATTCAAGTACAACCAATCTCCATGGTACAAAGATATATTCTAGTATCTAAATATTTTTAATTGTCCCTCCCATTTAGATAAAAATTAAAGGACACTGAAGTTAGTATCCCAAAATTATCTCCTATTATGAGATGACCTAGCCTATAAGAACCTAGATGGTGTTCTCTTCAGATATTTGGTGGAGAATGAGATATATTTAATGATTAAAAAATTAGATAGTGGTTTGTGTTGTGGTAAATTTTATCCTAAATTCACTACACATAAAATCATGAGGGACAAGTATTGATGGCCCACATTATTCAAAGATGTGGCTATGATGGTACGAAGATGTGAAGAATGCCAGTGGTTCTTTGAAAGAATGAAAGCATCTAGATCACTTCCCTTATAACTAATATCTATCAAGGGACCTTTTAGACAATGGTGGATAGAATTCATAGGTGAAATATTAGATGCTTCAAGTTTTGTTCACAAACAGATCCTTATGGCTATTTATTACTTCACAAAATGGGTTGAATCAATCCCCACTGAGGGATCAACCCACTAGGCTGTCATTTATTTCTTGTTAAATAACCTGATTTGTTGATTTGGGGTGCCAATCAAAATCATGTGTGACAATGTTATGTGTTTTAGAGCTAAACAATTAATTACATGATACAAAGACTATGGTATTAATTTAGCATATGCTTCCAATCACAATCCATAAGGAAAACTGAAATCTGAGTCTAGTAATAAGAACCTATTAAAGATCATCAAAATAAATTTGGATGCTAACAATAAAAAGTGGGCTGAATATTTGAATTTTGCTATCTAGGTAGATAGGCTAACTCTAAAGAGATCTACTGGGAAAATTCCCTTTGAACTTATTTATGGAACTCATGTTATCCTACACCTGAACCTATAGTTTCCCAATTACCAATTCATGCCATAAATGGTTGAGAAAGAGGAAGAAACAAACCACTATGAAGAGAGGATTGACTAAATCATTAAACTCGATGAGTCTCAAATATGATCTCATAAAAGGCATGTAAAGTTTAAGGAGCATCTCAAAAGGATCTTTGACAATAAAGTCACCCCAAGATCTTTTTAGATTAGTGATCTAGTTATGCTTTGGGATAGTGGGCATGAGGATAGGGGAAAAAATGTTAAATTTGATTCCTTATTAGATGGGCTCCTACATTATTGATTATCAGATAGGGAATCATACATTCTATCTTAGAGATATTAATGGAGAGATTTTAGAATTGATAGTTAATGGTAGACATCTCAATCATTTCTTGGATTGAGCCCTTGATTACCTTTATATATATATATATATATATATATATATATATATATATATATATATATATATATATATATATGTTTTGGTCCCATTGTGTTTCATATTTGTATAGTTTTATTTTTTCCTTTTCCTTTGTTTTTATTGTTCCTAGTTACCTTTTTATAACTCTAGTTACCCCTAATATGTTTTTTATGTGCTTCTTTGATGAAACACTTGAACTTTAAGACACAATGGATAGCTAACCAATATTGTGTTCTCTATGTACCCACTAAGGGTACCTATCCTTGAAGCAAGAGCCTAAATTAGTGCCCAAAATTATGCTGGGGCAATTTAGCCTCTGTCACTTAAATTCCCACATCTAAACTAAATGAGTGTCAATGTTTAGTCACTTTCCCTAGTCTTTCGGAAGGTCATAATATATGTTTGTAATTTATCATCTCCTTTGTCTTACTAAGTGGGAGTGTTCTTCCACTCCTAACCAAACTCCTGAGGGGAATTTCCTAAATATAGAAGATATTCTCAATAACTTCAAAGGAAGTAACCTTGATGCACCTTCAGTGGTTTCAATGATTAAAGTATGAAAGTATTTTTGGGCGTTGGGAGAATCCTGCACTCTTCGTATCAAAAAAATGGTGTGAAGGTAAGTAAGTGATCGAGAATATGAGCTCACATCTAGTTGGGACATATGGTAGATTCTAGAGGGTTTTAAGTTTTGAGTCCCTTTTTAAATAATGTCCCAATTGGTTTTTATTGGTAACATACAAAAAATTCCTAGGGGCTGATTGTTTGAGTAAATATGTTAAAGAGGATGCCACATGTCAACTCCTTAGGGTTTTTGAGTTTTGATCCTCATTCAAAGATCACCATATTTGCCTTTCAGTGGTCAAGGTTAAAAAGGTCTCTAAGGTGTGAGCACAAAAACATGCAAGGAAGATTAAGGACACATGGCAAGATCTCAATGATTTTGATGATCAGGCCCTTTTTGAAGATTGCCTCACTTGGAAGTCAGGTAAGGTTCAAGAGGTCCCTAGAGGACTAGGGGCCCAAGGTGATAACACATGGCATTTATATGCTCCATGAAAGACTCAAGATGTATTGCACTAATGTACTGAGGGAAGTGATGGGTGAGAAGGTATGAAAAACCATTGTGAACCTAAAAGGGGACTAAAACGTGAAACTTGCTTAAATGGGTCCATGTGTTGCAAAAGAAGAAAATGACAACACTCTTCCCTCCATTTTTCAAAAGCTACTAAAATAATTAATGTGGTAGTTGGTGATCAGCCATTTCATTTTAAAGCATTCATAGTAGCCCTAATTTCAAAACATGAAGGATGAAAATTAAACATTTCTTGTCATTTGAGTGCACCCTTTGCATTTAGAGCTAATATTTGTGCCTTCAAGTGATTTGTGAGGCAGAATGACATGTAGCACAAATATATTGATCATAATGACTTCCTCAAGGATTTTCTAACTCTATCTGCATGCAACTATCATAATTATCAGTAAGTATCCCTCTACTCTCTAGTGTTATGTTCTTAAAGGGAGTTCAAAGATATTTAGAGATTTTTTAGTGTGAGTAATTCATTCTATATTATTTCACTTAGTAAATTAAGGAAAAATGGCCACATCTTCTTCATCAATAAAGAGTAATATCATCTCTATTATTGATGGAATTAGAGACATGGATGTTTAAAGGTTAAATTTTGTGGCCCTATTAAATCTTTTTTAGTGACCTAACCCTCTCCTAGTTATCTCTAACCTTGGCATGAGCTACATAGTCCATATGAAAGCATTGCCTTTGGTTACCCGATATCCTGAGCTAGTAATTGCTTGTGAAAAGGTTTATCACCCATACACTAGGACTATCTTATATGGAAGTTAATCAATTATATGTTTGTTCACCCCTAAGTACCTCAGTAGTATAATCAAAATTCCTCCCCAACCTAAAAGTATCACACTTACTTTAGAGGAGTGCTATCACTACATACAAGAAAATGATAAGCTGGTATGGGGCATTTTAAACTCTTGTTGGTTAGCTAAAAATAGGTATAAAGTCTCTTAAATTTGAAAAAAAATTTAAAGTAACAAATTTTATTGAATTACCTTAATACATGATTTCCATGGTAACCTAAATATATGGTGTGCCCACTACAAAAAATTTTGAACCATGGATGTTCTTGATCTTGATCTATGTTGGAAGGAGAGAATAAATTGAGTAGGCAACTATCTTGAGTGACAATTTACATAATCAAATGATGTAACTTCATAGTGCAATTTTTTCAAAGGAAGCATTCACAGGTACCTTCTACATTTCTTCCTATTTAATGTATATCTTGGTACACAACAAGACTTTCCCAGGGCTCACAAGGAACCCTTATAGAGTGAGGATATATGAAGTATACCTAGAGATGATTTTAGAGGGATTCAAAAATAGCTTTTACAGAGTGTATAACTACTTATTTAATGTTTTAGATTATGGAAAAAGTAGGTTTTGAAGGGGCCCCAAAACCCTAGTACAAGGAAAGAAAGAAGGATCATCCAAAACCACAGGCAAAGCCTAAAAAACTACAACAAGGAAGTAGCAAAAATAGGTTTTTAATGGACCTAAAACCACCAGAAAGACTACCGATCAAAACCCAGATTTAACAAAGATCTGGTTACACCAAAGGCAAAGGATTACAAAAAGAAAACAAAGAACATGACCAGTTTCATAACCAACAAGAGGAACCAGATTATTCATCCAGTTCCAATATCATTTTCATAGTTTCTTTTCCTTTCATAACAGTATCCTGGGTAGTGGTTGCCGCCATCATGGCTCCTTTTTGTGTCACCTTCTTTCTTGAACTTTGTCTCATCCTTTTGCTAGGTCCCTCTAAGGCTTTGGTCTCCTCATTGGCTCTTTTTCCAATATTGACAACAGCAGCACAAATATTGGATGTAACTTCCTCCATTTTTGTTCTGTTGTCCTTAATAAGTTCCCAGAGGTTATTCTCATAGGCTTTGAGCTTGACTAGGATCTCTCTTATCTGGTTTTCCATATTGTTAATTTTGTTCCATACAGCTTTTAGGGTATCTTCCATAGTTTCCACTTTCCTTTTGAGATCCATAATCTCCCTACACGTCCAAGAATCAAATTGGGAAGATGCCTCTGCTTTGCAATTAACCCAAGTCATTGGTGTGTGTGTTTCATCATTCTATTTCTTCCCTCTCCATTCCTCAAAATTTTTATTAGGACTATTCCTGGCTTCTTCAAAGATATCCTCTCGACCCTCTTGTTCCCACTCTTTAATTCCAGTTTGAATTTCCATATCCATATCTTGATTATCATCCTGACCTGTAGTTTCCTTTTCCTTTTCCTGACTACTTATTTAATGTTATGATGAGTATTTTTTTCCCTTTGAAAAGTCTCAATAGAATTTCCAAGGAAGCCCAAGAGGTAATTGATAGATTCAGTGCCTCATACATTCAGTTCAGAACATTCACATACATCATGGTGAGTGTTTACTCGAGGGACCCTCATAAGTTGCCAAGGTACATGGATGACAAAGTTGTAGTAATGGAATTGAGCAGGCAAATGGTGCATCCACATGATATGATTTCCACCAAGAAAATCAATAACCCTTTAAAGTTTCTAGTAAAAATAAGATAATACACTTGTCCTTCTCTAGTTAAAGCAAAGGGATTGGAGTAAGAAATGGGATTTGACAAGATTGACAAAATGTTTCCTAGACCTAACTATGATATAAACTATTTGATAAATACTGAAATAGGTGTAATTTTACACCAAGCACACTATGAGGACATCTAGTTTGATTGTACCACTGAAAAGATGTCAAGAAATTAGATTACATGAGGATAAAGGTATGCAAAGTTCTCACTTACAACATCACTCTCATCCTCAAAGACATGGTAGATGATATGATGACATTGAACTCATGATACATAGAAGACAATATTGAAATGAAATTGATATCACATGTTGACTTCACTAATAAGGAGAATGACTCCATGGCATGGAGGGATTTTATGATTTTGAGGATAACATTTAGGAGGTTGAAGGAACACAAGGTTGATCTCAATGTACATGATACCCCTATCTTCTAATAATTTCAATAAATTATGGAACTAAGGCATTCTTACCAGCATACATAAGTGATATTTTAGCCCCACCAATAGAAGCAAAAGGTAAAGGGAAGCAAAAGGTAGGTGATATTGATTTCTCTAGAAATATTGATGTAGAATCAATAACAACCTCTCAATATAAAGAATTATTTTCATTTTTAAAATTGACAAGTCTGGTAGAGAATTAGGATAAGATTATTTTAGGGGAAGTGCAACTAGCCAGTGCCACTCCCATATCCATCATGATTAAGGAATCTACCACAATGTCAGCCATTCTAGATATCGCCCCACTTTCTCCACCCACACAACAGCCTACAGTTGATCCTTCTTTGAGGACTTACATGAGAAAGAGGGGAGTATAGGAAGAGCTAGAAAAACCTATCCAAAAGAGGCCAAAGAAAATGTTATAAGCTCTAGTTGAGAGTCCTAGAAAGAGGAAGGAAGTCACATTTAAAAATATGCCTCCCAAGGAAACCTTTTTAAAGAAAATAAAATATCAATCTTCATATGCCCAAAATTTAAGGAACATTAATGATGATGAGGATTTAGATGAAGGAAAACCTATTGTTGAGGTAATGAAGAGACAATATACATTTACTCTCCCTCAAGTAAAAATGGGGTAAAGGACTCTAAGGGAAAGACCATACAACCTGATGAAGGTCACAATGGTAGGATTATTCATTGATTAAGATCCCCTAGAATTAAAGGGTGGAGTTGATGAGGAGGATGTCTTGTTCTTAGATGATCCTCTAGTCTTCAATGATGTGCTACAAGTTGGGATTGAGGTGGCCATCCAGGCCCATGCTCTTGAGGAAAAGGAGACATTTTCCTCTAACATAGAGGAATTTGTCAAAAATGTCATCACCCAGTGACCAACCCAAGGCAAGGATGGGGAAAGTATAAATATGTGTGTATCTAGTGAGAAGGCTAGGGAAGAACTAATGTATAGTGATCATGTCCCCACAAGAAGTGGAAAGTTGGAGGCATAAAAGGAAGAACAAGTGAATGGTTCTACATCCATCAAATCATCACTAGATGTTTCTTCCCATCTAAAGGTGTCAAGTTTGATACCTAAATAAGGAATAAATGTTGGGGAAGGTGGGGGATTAAGCCTGTAAATGAGTACCCCACCCCTTCAAAACCAATTAATGAAGCTAATAAATTAAATAAAGATGTTGAGATGGGAGTCTCTAGGGATGTTGATTTAATTGAAGTACTTTTGGGATTTCTCCCTCATTTTAAAGTTCATAACCCTTTTTGACATGAAGGTACTGAGGCTATGATTGGTGAAGAGTTACCTGAAGGAAATAAGGAGGGCACAATAGCTTCTTCCATCTAGGTACCTAATCAAGCAAAGAAGGTGAATTGGTTTTAAAACTTTCCACCTAGCCCATGGAATAAATAAGATCCTTTGATGTATTTCTCATGGGGTCTTAACAACTCAGGTCAAATTTTGAAGTCATAAATCAAATAAAGCTTGGCAAGGAAGGGGAAAGAGGAGCTAACAATAAGGGTAATGAATCAAAAAGAGATGGAGAAGCTCAGAAAATTATGCTAGGCTTGTATCCTACTCCCATCATACTCCACTTGTTAAATATTCTAGTAACACCACCATTTGCTACATTAAATCCTGCATCAAGGTCCATGACCCAAATTGGATTCCAAACTGGACCCCTTATTTGGGTCAAAGATAAGGTTAAGAAAAAAAGGAGTATTTAAAGTAAAGTCAGGGACATATATGTGATGAAGATCACCTATGAATACAAGGACAAAACCCTTAAGAAGTCTAAAACACTAACTAGGACCACATTTACTAATAACAAACAAAGAATGTGGAGATCATAATTCCTCCAACTAGTGCTCTAAATAAGTATGTTCCCCTTGAAAGATACATATTTTACATGTATGATCTATGGGATCCTTCTATAAATGAGATGAATCATAGCTCACATGTTTTGGCTAGCATGGTATCACATAGAATAGACAATGATAAAGCCATTATGGAGGAATTGAAATCCCAAAATTAGGTTATGATCTAGTACTTGCAAAATTTACTGAGTAAGCCCAAAGTAGTAACTCCATGTTTCAGAAGAGCCCTACACCCCCCTCTTTTATACATGAGTTCACTTTATTTTGACTGAGTTGATGAATTGAAATCTAGAGGCTAGGCCATAGAAGATTGGCAAAAATATTTGACCACTCAAACCATATAAATAATCTACTTGACACTAGAATGTCGAGATGACATACTAGATAAACAAGGAGAATGTGATTCCTAGATGTTTATTTATGATGTAGACATCATGAATTTGGAGAAAATCAGGTTGAAGTTGGATGAGATTTGTAATATGGGTCTTGACACTTTAATAATTGGAAAGATCATCTCCTTGGATGATCACAAATATCCCAAAAAATATCAGCTAGCATTTAAGCATCAATTGGTGGTGCTCAAGGATGGTAATTTTAATTTAATGGGAGAAAAGTAGTCTCTCTCAACTATAAAAGAGGAAATTAAAGCTGCTCAAAGGAAGATGGTGAACCTTGATGTTGCATGTGACATGATGAAGGAGGCATTAGATATTTCCCAAAAAATAATCATTGATGCACCTCAAGGAGCCTTAGATATCCATAATATTAGAGAGTTGGTGTCACTTTAAAAATATTTTGACTAGTTAAAAGCTTTAGTCAATAAAAACTAGGTAATGCTCCATAAGGTCATGAATTGGATTGATGAATATAACACCAAAATCAAATATCAAGTGGGCCCAGACTAGAGGATTATTGCCACCATAATTGAAGGGTACATTTCATATAAAAATAGGTTGGCAAAGGACTCAATCATCAACATTGATTCTACAAAATGACCAAATATTTACGTTTATTTTAAGCTAGCATTATGTCATTCCTCCCTTCATTATTTTCTTCTCTCTCTTTTCTATTTCCTCTTTTCTCTTTTCCCATTGGGAAACCTTTGTACCTTCCTCATTAATGGTGCATCCCTTTCAAAATTGGTTTTTTATTTAAGAAAGTGACATCTTTGTTTGTTACACAAGTAGATAAAGGTTTATTTTGTCCCTTATAGGACTAATCTCCATGTATATAACTAAAAATATTCCACTGTAGTGGAGTATCAATCTTGTCATCATCACACAAGGATGAGCATAATCTGAGGAATCATGTTTGTTACACTATTGAATAGATTCCAGGCCTATGAAATAATTTTCTAACTTAAACATCTTCAGGAATATGCTAGGCATAGCTAGAATTGTATAAGTAAAGAGGGTATGTCGCTTTCCAATGTTTAGTTAATGTTTTTGAGTTTGAAGCTATATCTTAGAGAGTCCTCCCTATGTGATTTTATGGTGACAAATTAGATTTTGTTGTAAAATCTTTAGCCAGATCTAGGAACATTCAAGATGTTTTCCTTGTTACAAAACTATTTCGCATAGTGTTCTATTATATAATATTCAAAACTTATTGTATTCAATTTTGATTCAATTGTTAAATGAAAACTATCTTTATTTATCATTCCTTCTTGTTGTTGAAGTAAAATGTTATATCTTACATGTTTGGTAGATTGGTTGTTTGATGTATTCTCCTTTATGGTAGTCATCTAAGGTATGCAATTAGAATATAAAATCCTTTCTAGTTCAAGATTTGGGAATAGAGAATTGATAACCTTTTTAAGGGTAGTCCTAGGCTCATGAATTTAGTTGGAGGGAATTATTGAAGGGTAATTTTTGGTATTGATTATGATATTTTGAGGATCATTTGTGCATGATTTTACTTTTATTGGTTTCTAAATTAAACAACATTTGTTAATGAAGATAGTATAGCTATTTTGTGAACTCTTCTGTGCTCACTTACTAGTCATTCACATCTTTATTTATCCTTCAAACAAATATGGTTCCACCCTATTTTAACTTATAGATAACACATTTTTTTTATATCATAAGTGTTATTTTCATTGCACACACATAAGATCTTATGTACTTGAAATGTGCTTGAAGTTTGTACTTGAAATTATAGTACTACATTTTTTCATTTGACCCCTATAGTGAAATATTTTACAAAATAGATATTACAGTCATCTGATCATCTATCTTTAGTAGCTTTTATGTGACAACCTTTCATGGGTAAAGTGTATAAGTCTAGTTATGCTTTGGTCATATTTTTATTTTTGTACCAATAATCCTTAATAAGATTGAAGTGTTAAACTCCTTCATGTGAGAAATCTACCTTAGTAGGTCCTCTCACCTTGGTTTAGGTAGAGCCAAAAGTTACAGGGAATGAACCATACCCTTTTTAGGTGCCTCCCAGTGATTTCCTTCATTTAGTCCTCTTTAAATGTTAAACTCTTCCCTGACCATAATGACAATCCATCATCAACATGTGCATGAGGTACATACCTACATTTCTAAAATTAAATAATTTTAATCAAGCTAAGTGATATTTGAGTGGAGGTATATCAAAAGGACTTATTGGAAGAAAGGAACAAAGCAACAAGAAATAAACACATAACAAAAAGAAATAAAGTAGGAAGCAAAAAAAGGAAGCAAACGAATATATACATGCCTATGTACAAATAAGGGATATGAAGGAAAAAAATTGGAAGAAACTAACATGAAAGAAACTAATCTAATACCTATAATAACTTCATAAAATACTTACCTCCAAGATCAAATGGAAAATTATTTAGTCTACTATGGAACCTTTAAACTTGAGTGTTTTCTAATGCCATCTTCTTGTAGATATGGGTGTTTGGATGTCTAAATTTTCTAAATGGTGTGACTTGAGATCCCATATTCATTCTTAAGTACATGGATCAAAGATATGAGTCTAAAATCCAACTATCTTCCTCCCAAATCCTTCTACTTGTAATAGGAATTCTAGTTCTACTTCATCCATAGATATGTATTGGCTTATATCATTTTCACTCAATAATGGTAGCTCAACTTGTATGATCAAATAGATGTCTTCATTAGATTATTTTTGTGGTGGAAGTGGACTACCAATATTTGTATAAAAATATTCCAATTTATCCCAAAATTTTTATTCATCCTAATCAATGGAATGATGTCTATTTGGAATCTCATCATGAGAAACATATTGGTCCCATACTATTAACTTCCTAATGAAGTCACATGATAATTCTTAATCTGATTCTCACTCTTCATCTTCATCTTTGGTGAAGAGGGGCATTTATTCCATCTAATTAGGCTTAAAATTATCTTGATTTAGTTATTCCAAAATAATACCACCTTTTGAGAGCTCTAGATCATTGGTGAAATCCTCAAATGAAGCATCTATGTTTGTTATATCCCATTATCCACCATATCAAGATCCTTGATTTTATTCAAGAAATCATGGTATGATTACTACCAATTATCATACTCTCTAAGAGTACTATCCATTTGATAAATAAAACTATGTAGGATGCCTCCCTAGCTACCTTTTGAATAAATATCAACTTGTATCTAATCCATATACATTTCCAATAACTCTTGTTCTTCATCTACAGATGTACTAGTGATGATATCTTGTTGATCTTCAATTATAATCTATCTTACATCTACAAGAACTCAAGTCATCTCAAATGTAACTTATTTAATTAGTTCATCTTCTTCTTCATCTCCATATTCAAATAAGAAACTAAAGGCATACATGAAACCTTGAGATGCTCTTGCAAATCCAAATGTTCTTGGAACAAAGTCTTGATTAGGAGTAATTTTAGAGGTTTCAAAAATATAACAATAATCAACCCCAATAATATCACAAAAACTCATGTGTATGTCCTTAGATGATACATTAGTGTTGTTATCATGAAACCCATTTAGAGGCCTACCAAAATTTTGGGAAGCATAGTTTCTATCTTAGTCTTTTCTTATATTTCCTAATTATTTTTTCAATTGATGAAATTTAGTGCCTAGTTTTTGGATCATTTATAATATTAATTCATTCAAACTTTTTTGTGTCTTAGGCTCATGAATTAGATCATTATTACTAGGTGTGGGCACTAGAGTTCCATGATTTTGTGGATGAAATCATAAAACTCTAGTGGCTAGTTTCATGGATGATTTTGGTTTCTCATTTTTATATGTCTAAGGGAGTTCACACCTTATAGGTGGGTGGTTTAGGGCTTTACACTTTTTCATAACAAGGCATATATCCCAAGTGGATGGAGTAACTCTTTTACCTTCTATTATTTATAGGTGGTCTTGAGTGTGTTTAAATATCACCTCCTTTGGAGGATCCCGTGTATTCAGATCAGGGAGATTAGAATGGATGATAAAAATAAGGCTTGATTGACTCAAATTGTTCAAAGTTATCCTATAAGGAAGTCTAAAATTTATATTACTTTAGAAGAGAATAAGGTGTGCTACTGAGTTCTTTAGGTATAAATTGATTATGAATGGTATTTATTACATGAGCTTCTTGATCTTTGGTGTTTCTAGTGTTTTTTTGTATAGAAATGGATGAAGATGGATGATTTGTGAATGATTATCTAAAGACATTATTTTATGATTTTAGGGAATTAGGTGTTTCATTCCTACATAATAAAGGTCTAGAATATGGGGAGAATTTTGGTTTTATGTAGTAAAATAGATGTTTATGCTAATTTGATCAACTTAACTTACATAGGAAGGAGAAGATAAATAAATATTAACTTAGCTAGTTTTATGATTAAACTTATGATTTTGAATCTAAAATTGGAGTAAGATTGGGATAGTGTCTAAATAATAGATTTGGTATCTATTTTTTGATTGGATAGAAGCACCAAAAATAAGATAGGCTGGTGTTTGGCACTATAGTCCTTTCCTAACATTGTTGTCTTGAGGCTTAAATCTTTCTATGTTCTATTAATCTACTCTAGATGACCTTGTGCACCAAATTTTAGGTGCTGGAAGTCACTGGAGATTGTTGTAGGTTTGTTTCAATCTTTAGTACCTATATTAGTCTACATAAATGGAAACAACAAATAAAATCAAAGCAAAAGGGGGGAAATTGAGGTACACATTTTATTTACATGTATATGATATAGATAATTAAATGACATGTATATGAGCATTGATGGTTATTATGAACATGTGTCACTTTGTCATATGGCTACATTTATTTATTAGATTATGCTTATGATATACTTTAATTTTTTAGATGAATATGGATAATTATTATGATGTTATATTTCATTAATTTTAATGGATGATATTATGTATATGTATATTATTTTTACATTTTTTAGATGATTTAATATGTTATTTCTATCAAATGTTAGATAGTAATAATGATTGTTGATAAAAAAGTTAAAAATTTATTTACCCATAAATTGACTTGGATCATAACTAGAGATAGGCCTCTTATGGTATTTTCATATGTATCCTTTATCCACTATTAATAGGATTTTAATATCCCTATTGCAACTAAGTTTTTAGGAAATATAGAGTAACTGATTTCAAATGATTCAAGTGTTAGGCTCAATTTAGGAGTACATACCCCACTCTATGTACAAGAACTAAGTCTTCTTGTATTAATGATTTTGGGACCCTTTTTTAGAGCTAATACATGTATTATGTAGACTGATCGATGTGGGAAGTCTATGAATTTAAGAAAGATGATCAATGGAGGAAGCTTTCATAGGATACTTTTTTATTTTGAAGGGCATGATTTTTGATAGAAAACTCATCAATATGGGAGTTTTTTTGTAATATATATATATATATATATATAGATATCCATCCTTCGATGAAGTGCTCTATATCTTTAGACATATTCTTGTATTTAAATAAAAAATATCCTTTAAAGGATTAGTCTATGTTTTTACCCTTTTCGTAATTTTATATTGATCCCATCTTGAATTGTTTTCATGGATTACCTTAGGGTGACCCAAGTTATTATGTTTCAATAGACAAAACAATCACAAAAGGTGGTATTTTTATCCCAAAGAAGTTTTATGTAACAAATTTGAGGAATTTCGGGGAAATAATGATTTGGGCATCCTTCCAAATATAAGTGGAGATTATCCAATTATAAAATGCCATGAATATATCTAGGGTGTTCAAATTAAAGGATGAGATAGGTATTCTATCAAATAACCACATGAATCTACATAATTAAATGATGATTTTTATATTATGGATTTTGTCCAAAGTGAAAATTTATGTTGATTATGTATATTAAAATATTATTAAAAATAGAATGGATGCAAATTTAAATCATTAAAAATGTCATATTCTGGTTTGTCCTTAAGAGAGGCTAAGTGATATGCCTCAAATCCATATTTATGATTATTAATATATTCTCCAAGATAATTTGGAGTAATTTTCCCTCATTTACTCCTTTCCATATTTGTAACATGTTGATTTTATTTAATGAAAAGATCACCAATGTTAAATTATCATTATATTAAATGTTCATTATATGCATGTTTTATTCTTTCTTGATAAATATGTAGGTGGTTGAGTGTTGTTGTTTGATATTTATAGTTCTAGTTAGGTTAACCATTCTTGAAAATAGTCTTATTTAGAAATTATGTCCTTATGGGGATTTCAAAGAGAAGGGATTTGAAGTTCTAGATAAATAATTACCTCTATGTCATAGACTAGAGAAAATGAGGTGGCATTTTTTGGTGAGTTAATACTCATTCAATAGGCCCATAACATGAAAGGGATTCGGAAATACCAATCTTTCCCAATTGCATCGATTATTTTAGTTAAGATTTTATTAAGAGGTTTTTAAGAAGCTTCAACTTTTCCATTATCTTACAGATAATACAATGATGAAAAATTAAGCATGATACTAAAGGAATCACAAATATACTAGACTTTTTTATTATTAAAATATTTTCCATTGTCTCCGATGATCCTATGAGGAACACCAAAATGAAAAATAATGTGATGATAGATGAAATCAAAAAATTTGTTATCCTTAATTTAAATAAAAAGAATAACTCATAACCATTTATTATAATATATTGTAGTGTAATGATAAATTTGTGCCATTGGGAAGATTTAGGGTTAATCTAACCAATGAGATCCAACCCCCATTGAGAATGGCAAAAAATATTTGGCCACCTATAAATCATGATTGCAGAAATGTGATAAGTTTGTGTTATTGTCATTAAGGAATTTATTAACATATTTATAAAAATATTGATTTAAGTTGAGCCTATAATAGCCTAAACTTTTAATTCTTTTAGGGATGGTGATACCACTAAAATGTCCTCCACATATTCCATCATGTGTTTCTTTAATTGGTATGTTTGGTTCTAGACCATAGAGGCATCAAAGGAGAAGGACATATAAACCTTGTTTATTTATATAAACCTTAGTATGTTACAATGAGAAGTATGTTTTTGGAATGAACATTTACCATTTTTATAAAGATTGGGAGGAATTAGATCTAGTGAAAGATAATCATATATCTATGTGTATCATGGTTATAATTAGATTTCTTCCACACTATGGAAAGATGGGAGAGTTTAATGAGTATAATAAGGTTGGTTTATTTTGGGAATAAGAGTAAAAAGATTGGGATTTTGAGAGGATGGTGGTATGAAAGAGGCTATAGAAGCCATGGTATAAGCAAACTTGTTAGTTGATCGTGGAGTGGTTTGAATCATATAACGATCAAATCATGCCAATAATTGGTCTACCAAGATTTTTTATTTTTAGAGAATATGAATTTTACATTAATAAATGCCATTTATTTAATTTATCAGTAGTTTATAATCCCCAAAAATATTAAGTGTTTAAATATTTAGGGATAAAGTGGTTTTGAGGCCTATGATTAGGGTTTCATATTCTACCATATTATTGGTGAAATCAATGTAAAATTTTAATGATAATGGTGAAGGGGTCCTTTTGTAGGTATTAAAAATTTTCAATGACCCCCATGGTCACATTTATATCCATCAAAGAATAAAGTCATCTTATATATTTTTTATACATGAGATAGGGAGGTTATAGATTCATCAAGAAATTCATAGTTAAATGATTGATTATTTGTAATAGGTGCTTATTCAAACTATTTTGTAATTATTTATCCTAAAATTTATATTTAATGTAGGAACTCAAAGTTAAATTTAGAGAGGAGCATAATACACCTTGCCATTCATTGATTCTAATATGGTTTTGAATGTATGTAATTAAGATGGTCAGTATTGGTAAGTACCTATGTTTTATGATTAAATAAATAATGATGGAGCTTAGAATCCATTAAAACCAATATGAAACATAGTTTTTCCATATGTTTGTAACAATTCTCATACTCAACAAGAGTTTGATTTATATTAAAATTTATTGATCTTTGTTATAATCATATTGATGGGTAAGAATGGTGCCTAGGGCATGATATTTATCTAAAATGTATAAGTAAAATAGTAAGTCCTCATCATGAGGAATAAGGACAAGGGAGAAAGAAGATAGTTTTTAAGAGCATCAAAGTATTTTTGACAATTTACATCCCATAAGAGATGAATGTCTTTATTAATAAGGAGATGGAATACATGACATTAAACTGGTAACTATGAAATAAAGCACCAAATAGACTACCATTTCCCTTGTAGACTACAAAATTGATTAAGAGTAGATGGGGTGGAATTTCTAAAATGGCCTTAATTTTATCTGGATCAACTTTGATTCCTTGGATAGAGATAATAAAACCCAAGAGATTTCCTGATAAGACCCCAAAAATGCACTTATTTGGATTGAGATGGACTTGGTATTTCATTAAATGGGAAAATATTATCTTGAGAATAGAAATATGATCCTTATGGATTGTGGATTTACCAAAAAGATTATCTACATAATCTTCAATAATTTTTGGGACTAGGTCATGAAATATGTAAGTCATGGCACGTTTGTAGGTTTCTCACACATTATTTAAACCAAAAGGCATGACCCTATAAAAAAAAATTCCCCATGGGGTAATAAAGGAAATTTTATGTTGGTCTTTAGGGACAATAAAGATTTGGCTATACCAAAATAATAAATTTATGAGAGATAACATTTTTTGGCTAACTGTGAGGTCTACAAGGTGATCGATATTAGGTAGAGGAAATAATATTTAGGAAAAGATAGATTTAGGTAATGAAAATAATTATAGAGGCATAATCACCTAGATGGTTTTATGATAGGTAAATATTGGACACCCATTAATGGTAATCAATATGTTGAATTAAATTAACCAATATAAGATGTTTTAGTTCTTTCTTGACTAAAAGTACCACATATGGGTGCATATTTCAAAACTTTTATTTTACTAGTTTAAATTTAGTGATGGTGAGAATGTTATGGAAAAATATAATGGGTTTAATTCTTGGCATGTATTTTTAAGACCAAACAAAATCCTTGCTATTGTTAACTAATAATGTAGTGAAAACTTGGTGTTCTTAAAGAATGTAATACTTGACTAACTTTGATATTTTGTATGACTTATTATGTTTCAATATTAATATCTATGATGACTTAATTTATGAAACAAGGATTTTTAGATGTAATAGAGTTTCATAATTCATATATCCTTACCAAAAATATGTTAAGTTAGAGTCATTATTGTAACATTGAAAAATTAGCACTAATGGATAATATTTCTCTATCATGTCGAGGATAATCAAGGGAATGGATTTAGTTTCATTATTATGTTGATACATGAGTGTTCCCAAGTTGAATTAATGATAAAAAAAAATTAGGAGGGATGGATATGATTTCATTAGTTTCTTAAGGGGAGTTAGGTGAGGATGATGATGGATCTTCATGTATATCCAAAATGGTGTCAAGTAGTGATGCTAAGGTGTTGGTGTGAAGATGTGGATTATGAGATGTTTGAAGGGGTTACTTGAAACATAGACCATGTTTTTATGTGGTTTTATAAGATCACTCAGTGTGACTTTATTTAGTCCCTACTCATAATGTCTTAAGCCAAAGGCTTTCCAAGCACACTGTTACAAATAAGTATGTGCAAAGTATAACTTATCAAGGGAAGAGAGAATTAAGGAAAATAGTTTTGTATGAGATTTATTTTAATGATATAAATAGGATTGATTGATACTTACATATATTAAATGAGTTTGAAGGTGAGGAGGACTAACAAGAATGACCTCTCCAAGGTTAGGATAATATAGGGGTTGTTTGTCCAGACACCTATATTCCTAAAGAGTAGGTAGGGTGTTAAGCATCAATAGTCTATATTCCCCTAGTGAGAGCTATTGAAGCATGGATTTAAGGGAACCATTAGGAATTTAAGATGATGGGATTGTAAAAATAGATTATGCATCACTTGATGATTATGGGTTTGAGTCTTTTATAGGTATTAATACATCATTAGGTTAATAGGTTAAAATACATGTTTTGAATGGATGAGGATTTATAGGGACAAGTGAATTTTACCTTCATAATCATACTTAAGGAATTGATGTAGGGTTAAGGGGACATAATCCATAAAATATATCTAGGGATTCCATAGTAGGATGTTATATTAAAATATATCTTCTACCACACAAAATAGATTAGGGAGGATATGTGCACCATCTTGGATAGGGAGGATGAAAATACCTAATGTAGGAGCTAATGTGTTATTAAAAGCTCATATAATGGTTAGGGATTGGGATATAATATTTTTTGGTAATTGGAGTTGTTTAAATTTTTATGATGATATAATTTTTATATTGGGCCCATTGTCAATCATGAGACTTTTGATCATTATTTGATCAACTTGGGATATGATAAATAAAGATAGGTAATGGTCTTTAGGTTATAATGAGGATGCTTTAGAATAATGGAAGGTAATGGATGAGTATGTTTTTAATGATCCTATAAAATATAATAGAGGTTGATGTTCATTTAGTTACACCTAGATGGCTTATGGTGTATATAACATACCTTGATAGTATTGTGGGAAATTTTGAATAAGTTTATATAATGACATATTTATAAGTAGTTTGTGGAGCTACTTTAAAATTGATATTTGTACTAATTATGAAGTATTATTATCTCAAGTTATTATTAAAATGGAAACTTTTAGTTTTGGATTGGATGGTTTGGGAATCTCTATAGTAGAGGCAAGGGTCTTTATAATGGAAAATTTGACTTTGTTCAAATTCTAGACTTTTACGATTTGTACTTGAGACTATATGGCTATGTTTATTATGTTAGTTTATAATATTCATTACTTTTTTGAAGTTTTGGAGTTACTCATATTTTGAATATTCACGTACACGTTAGAAAAGAGTTGTTCATGGTTGGAGTCAAGGATAGTAACCATGCTTTTTGATGCTTGTTTTGATTTTGCTTATAAAGGATTTAATGAATATACCATGTTAGTCTCAGAGGCAATTATGGATTTAGTGTTTTGGTTGAAAAGAGAATCAAGATAATGTTATTCAATTAAGAGGTCATCTTCCTCCAATAGACCTTCGATCACAACTTTGAGAGCATTTTAGCTCTCAGTATCATGTACTATGGTAGACATATATCTTATCTCCCTTATTTTTTGATATGATGGGTAATATGTTTAATAGGTGGTAACATGATGAGGGAAGTTTTAAAATTTTGATAAATGATGGCATAATATGATCCACATAATGGGTTTTGGTGTGATTTTTATTGTTCTTTAAGGTATCAATTTTTAAACTATATTTACCTTTGCACCTTCATTTTTTGTGTTTATTATGGTAGTGGTCTAAATGGGTGATAGAGGTATCTTAGATAATTTTGGGGGTAATAAAAATATGAGGGGTTGATATGGGATATGGGTGTTGGTAATATTAAGGGAGGTTCTTTAGCTAACTTAGGTCCATTAGTAGGTGTTTTTGTAATGTGATCTTTAAACTAGAGGAAGGATGAGTTTCTAATATAGATGGCTTATTTTAAACCTAGGGCATAGTCATATTCCTTATTTTATCACTATTAGAGGTCATAAGGGTGTCTTTCTAAGGTTTCTCATTTTTATATGTCTAAGGGAGTTTAAGCCTTATAGGTTGGTTGTTTAGGGATTTACACTTTTTCATAATAAGGCATTTATCCCAAGTGGATGGAGTAACTCTATTACCTTATATTATTTGTAAGTGGTCTTGATCATGTTTAAATAACACCTCCTTTGGAGGATCCTAGGTAATGAGATCAAGGAGGTTGGAATGGATGATAAAAATAAGGCTTGACTGACTCAAATTGTTCCAAGTTATCTTATAAGGAGGTCCAAAATTTCTATTACTTTGGAAGAGAATAAGGTGTGTTACTAACTTCTTTAGGTATAAATTTATTCTTAATGGTATTTATTACATGGGTTTCTTGATATTGGGTGTTTCTAGTGTTTATTTGTATAGAATTGGATGAAGATGGATGATTTGGCAATGATTATCTAAAGATATTATTTTATTATTTTAGGGAATTAGGTGTTTAATTCCTAAGTAATAAAGGTCTAGAATATGGGGATAATTATATTTTTATGTATTAAAATATAGGTTTATTCTAATTTGATCAAATTAAACTACATAAGAAGGAGAAGATAAAGAAAGATTAACATAGATAGTTTTATGTTGAAACTGACGATTCTTAATTTAGAATTAGAGGAGAAAGATTGAGATAGTGTCTAAATTATGGATTTGGTCTCTATTTTTTTTATTAGATAGGAGCACTAAAAATATGACACCTTGGTGTTTGGCACTATAGTCCTTTCCTATCACTGTTGTCTTAAGGCTAAAAGCTTTCGAGGTGCCGTTGAAATACTCAATATGACCCTATGTACCAAATTTTAGGTACTAAAAGTCAATAGATATTTTTGTAGGTTTATTTCAATATTTTGTACCTATATTAGTCTAAATACATGGAAAAAACAAATAAAATGAAATAAAAATGGGGAAAATTTGGGTTGTGGGAAAAATTATTGCATAAAACAAAACCCCTATTGTTCTAGCTATTGCCTACATAAACTCTCAAGCTAAGGGTCTCAGATTTGATGTAGTTCTCCCTAAGCGAATGTGCATAATCAAGGCACTAATTGATGTAATAATTAATATAACCTAGACCCTTCCTTGATCAATCATGCAAATCTATGTGTGATGTAGAAAGACTAAGCTCTATCATTGATTGATTTTATTATGTCTAATGTGCCAAAATAGTATGTGCTAGATATAAGATGCCTTGTGTAGTCCTTTATATATAAGAATTGTTATTTAAAATTTTGGATATTTATTTGCATTTGGAAAACATTTGAAAATGTAGGAATGAAGAAAATAAAAGGGGTAAGACTTATCCTATAGAAGAAACTAATTGTTAAAACCAAAATTATGCTTGGACAATAGCATCAAAAATTAGACACCCTAGGTTTCAGTATTATAGTCCTATTTAGGCTCTATTATCCAGTGGGTTTGGGACCTAGGGAGATGGGTCTAGTTCTAAAAGAGGTGCCTAGTCTTGAAAGGGTTAATTCTATAAATCTATAAATGACTATCAATAAGCAAAGAGATGTCTAGGGAATGCAATAAGACCAAGACAAGTTAAATAAAAATACCTAGCTAAATGTGAATAAAAAATCATATTCTCTAGTCAAATTCTCCTATGAAAGGACCATGAAAAGACATAATATATGTGTTTTATTGACAAATTTAGGGTGTATACAGATATCTAGGGATTGGTTTAAAGGAGTATTTGGATTGTCTAATTGAAATTCCCCTCAATCAATAAGGTTTTGAACCAAGATCTTGAAATAATGACATCTATTGATCTCATGACAAGGTAGGTTATGGTAGGTACAAAAGTTAGTCTCTTTATACCAATTAGGTTTAAGAAGATATTCATCAATGGGGCTTATTAGAGGGATTTCAGTAATTGATGCTTTCAAAATTTGGCATAATATTTTCCCAAGGGTGTGTATTACTTGGGTGGAAATAATGTTAATTTTTTATATGGTTGTGTCTAGGACATAGAAGAAATTGGTTGGTTTTTGATTAATGGAGGGGCTGATTTTAGGACAAAAGTATTTGTTGTGCCTTTTGGTTTAGAGCTTTTAGACCCCTTAGAAGGATTGGGTTTAAATTTTTTTTCTAACTTAACTTTTCCTTCTTCTAGGGATCAAATTTCTAAATTATGGGCCATGGTAAAAGCTTCACCAAAGGCATTGAATGATTGGACCTAAGGCATGGATGATATGTTCTTGGCACTTGAACTAGTGAAAAGATCGATTAACTCTATCTGATGGAGGGAAAATGATAATTAGTTTATAAGTATTCACCATGTTAAAATAAAATATAAAATTGATTAATCTTTGAAATATCAATTTAATATAAATTATTGATGGTTACCCTTATTATGATTTTAATTGAATAGTTCTCTAGGAAGGTTTGGCCTAGCTAGACAAAATAGAATAAAAAGTGTTGTGTAATAGAATTGAACCAATCTAGAGTAGCTCTATATAGTGACATTAGAAAAATTATTAGGAATAAAGCTTCATCATGGGTTTTAAGGTAGAAATCATGTCTAAAGGCCCTAATCTTTTTCTAATGGTCCTCCTTGTTTTAGAATATTGTAAACTTGGGTAGTTCTCATTGTGAAGGATAGCGCCTAATACAGAAATTTGGGTTAATAGGTCCAATAAAGATTTGTTTGTATGATAATATATTATTATAATTAGAGGGAGAATATTCAAGGTGTTCCACCCTATCAATAAGGGTGTGCATGAGTTCAGGCTAGGTATTATATTGAAACATACCCCTTAAAGTGTTTTATTAAAAATACTAATGAAGGGGATGCAAAATGGGAAACAACTATCAAAGAGGATAACCAACTAAGGTGGTAGTGATTGGTTGAGACATAATGACATACTACATGAATAGAGGGGGTAAGGTTTGTTTTTGAGATGGATTAAAATAGGTGGTTGATGGTGGTAAAAATTGTTGTTAGAGAGATTGATATTAAGAAATTTTTTGTAATGGTTGTAATGGTTGAGTTGGGTTTATGTTCATGTGTATTTGAATAGGTGGGAAAGTAAATGTGATTAATAAGACTAAATTCTAAAGTGAGGAGGAAGGTGGATGGGTGGATGTGAGTTGAGGTACAATAACCTTTTTGGTTATAACAATAGTTTTAGATGAATTAATGGTATCTAATTATCATTGATTAACCATAGGTTATGTCACATTAGTATTAGTAGGTTGAATTAAAACCATATTAAAATTATATATTACTTGTAGTAGTTGATGTATTTAAGAGGACACCATGGTTGTTGAATGTTCTTTGGATTTTATTATGGCTTCAATCTACACCCTTGTGGATAGAACACTAATCCAAACCTACAATAGCTTAAAAACACCTTAAATGAGGAAATTATAAGGACAATGAACTAGGAGGATTCTCCTTCATGAAATCATCATGCACAATCATACTAATAACTAATCAAAGGTAAGATATAGGTAAAGGTTCAATCTTATTACTTCAATATGTAGTTCCTACAATATTTTAACAGGGTCTAGCCTTATCAAATGAGAACTTTTGAAAGAGTCTTAATGAGTATCCTTGTCTCCCAAAAAGATGAAAATTATAAAATCTAAGAACCCTTACAATGGAAAAGAGACTAGGGTATATGGGAGAAGGGAGAGAGAGAAATAAAGTGGGAACACACCATCTTGGATCATTAATTAAACTTGAACTACCACCTTTTTGTTTAATCAAGACATTACCCATGGATTACTAAGTGGAAAATTCCCCAAAGGCTTTGAGGATGAATTAAATGATCTTAGATACAATTTCCAACCACCATATCATTTTTTATTCTTCACACCATCTCCCATTGAAGACAAAACTTTCATGATCATGGATCTAATAGAATCATGGCCCAGTCTATTTTTGATGGATGCTTGTCAAAAATATTTCCATGTTAAAGGAAAAAGACCCTCTTCATAATCATAAATACCTTCCCTCAATAAAATATTGGACCCAAATATTTTCTATAGAAGAAAACCCAATCTCCTTTATTGGGATTCTTGTAGTCACATATATTGAAGCAGACCTATAGACTGCATAGCCTCTTTTTATCTTCATTAGGTCTAAAAGATGTATTTTTTCCTTTAATAATATATAAAAATTGAGGGCTCATTATATACAAGGATCCTTTAAATAAGGGTGAATGTATTCATCTAATAAACCTTGTGTGCTATGAAACTTTGAAGCAGAGGTCTATATTTATCTTCAATGGTGCCTTTTTATCATTAATTACATTGACTATATCACTATGGACCTTTAATGACATTATTCAAGATCTAATGGTATAATAATGATTCATATAAGACCTAAATGCCTTGGTTTTACCTTAGCACATGTTCAACCTCTCATAAAAGGTACCTTAATATTTTAACTTTGAACCTTGTTCATTGATTTGATTTATACAAGATGTACATGGACCATTGATTTTCCTAGGAATCTACCACACTTATGTCGCTTAGAAATATATCACCTATCCCTAATATATGATAACATATTGAACTTTCTCACACTATTGGATCATGATGTATGAATGAATTCAATCCCTTGATCTAGATATTCTAACTTTTTAACTTTAACTCATACTATTAGATCATAATGTATGAAGCAACACATCCCTTTGATCTACCTAGGCCCAATTTCCTATTAGTTTTATGAAATAGTGGTTCATTGATATAATTTAATGTTGATAATTAATCTATATCTAACCCACCTTTTTATCAATCACCTTCTATCATTGGATCTCTTCTCAGTGAACCCACACCATTAAATCTCACACAACTTGTAGCCTTTTAAGGTATTTTAACTCAAGGACCTTTTGACTCATTTGAACCTAGTGTGAACCATTATATTTTGATTATTTGTACATGATATCAAACATACCATTATATATTGATCAACTTTAAACCTTTTAAGTTATTTTGAACCCAAACGGTTACTTTACGGAGCTCAAACTTGATGCTTACACAAACATCCTACCCTACATGTCAAAATTTGAATCTCCATAACTTGAGATAAAAATCTTGTATGGACATGAAACTTTAATATAATGTTATTGGAATGAATAACTACATGGTGCTATAATATTGTTTTCTCATGAGTCTTCTTAGGGTGCATTTATAAAATGCACAACTGAACTTGTCCATTATATTTTGGATGATGTCCTAATGATGCTGTGGTTTTTAAACTTGCCAAATTCATCCTTTGATCATACTTTCAATGTTATGATGAATTTATAAGGCTTGTGCACCTTGGTTCATGCCCCTAAATGCTATATCCACCATGTAAACCTATTGGTCTTCTTCACTTTATAATCTTAGCCCCTTTTCTGAGACTTTGGTCCACTCATCCCATTCAAAATTTTGCTCATCTTTTGGAACCAAGATAAAGTTTGGTATGTGGGCCAAAATGGCCAACAGATCATTTTTATGGAATACCATAAATGAATTGATAGTTATTGACGTGAGGAAAAATTGGAATAAGTATGGCTTGTGCAGTAAGGTAATGACTAAGGTTGAGTAGATTATTATCCAATATGTTGGAAAAGTTTGGGTCTCCCTATGGATAATATTAAGGATACCCTCTCTTCAAAGTATTTGGGAAAGGTATAAGGACTTGGTGAATGTTTCATGGTTGAATACAATGTCTGTGACTCATTTTATTTCTATGATTACTGCCTAGTCAAAATCATGTAGTGCTGATGAAATGAAGATAAATGTAAAGTAAACAAAAAAATTCCTTTTTTATTTCTTTAGTGAGGATAAATAAGACACTCTAATAAAATTTTCTTAATTTTTCCATCTTTTTTGTCTCCTTTCAAAAATATACTCTTTAGAAAATGAAGGGAAGTTGCCTTAACACATGACCTAGGAAATGGTAGGCTAAGGTTGGTTTTGAATTTGTTTAAGTCTGGTATCCTTGATATAAATGAAGGTAAATGAGGCATATATATATGTTATTGATGGTATGTGTCTTGATATTTGGGTCTATCCCCTCACTTAATAACCCTATAGTGATAATGTGTTGGGCACTTGGTTGATCTCCCATTAACCAATTTTTATACTCAGATAGAACACCAAGTCAATTTTCCCCTTGGTGATAAAATACAAATAGGTCCACATGGGTAAGATTATTTTTTATTTTTTTGACAATTTTGTGTCTTGGTTGTGTGTGAAAAAGAAGTGTGACTATGATGATAAATTACCTCACTTGATTACACTATGTGAATAATCTAAATAAATAATTCAATGAATGCAATTCTTTTTAAATCCCAAAATAATGTTAGATTTTTTATTTTTAGTTTTATATGAAAATAATGATGAAAAATTTATAAAAAAATCAAACAAATAAAACTCAAAATTACAATCAATTATTAGGAGGCCCAAAAGGGTCCCACCGGACATCTCAAAATGTTTATGTAAGTTTTATGTAATTCTCCTTTTGTAATATGAGATTAAAAAAATCTCAAAATAAAATCCAGTTTTTATCCAAAATGATGCATACCTTTAGGATCAAATTCACACCATTAAATAAACTATTGTGTGATTTTTTTTTTGTCTATTAAGTATTACTTGCACACAAGTGAAAAACTAGACAAGATAAATCAATAAAATAAGAAGGTAGATTAACTAGTAAAATACCAATTCTAGGAAGGGGTTAGGTAGATTCCTTTCATGGATGTTAATCCAACTATTTATAAATTAATATAATTAAAATAATAATTTGAATTACAAACGTTTATTGATAATTAGTGAAGATAAGATAAGGATAAAATTTATTCTCCCTCTATTCCATTAATGTAAGAAAAGTAATCAATCCAATAATATTGTACGACATCAGTATCTTCCTAGATGATTTATAAATTGGTTGAAATGTCATTAATATTTATATTAAATTTAATATCACATATACTAAAATCATGGACAATGTCGCCCTAATTAGTGAAGAGAGGTCTGAGAATGATCAGTGGATCAAAAATGATGATTATCTCATGAGGTATTACCAGAATAGTCATCTAAATATTTGGTCCATGTTTTTAGTAAAATAAAATGATCATAATAGACTAGGGTGAGTTAAAAATCCATGGAAATGATTTCAAGTTATATAACTTGATAGTTTTGACAAGGAATAGTGCTAATTCACAAAATAAGTATTTATTACGATCGATATCGATCAATATGATCAACACGATTCTAGTAAATTTCTTAAAAGAACTAAGAAGTTGGTTTATGGATTAAGATAATGGATTTTAAAGATAATTGGGGTGATTTAGGGACTAAAATGAGTATACTAATATAAAAATTAAGATAAGTAATTAAATTATAGTAAAAATTAATACACCACTAACATTTGAAACATCTTAGGATGATGTTATGATTCAAATATGTGATTTAAATTTCCATAGAGTTATTATAAAGATTTAGATATTAGATATAATAGTTTAATTTTTATAAGTGAAAAATATCTTGAATGTTATTTGTCTTTTATGCATTATGTCCACCTTATAGTTACATCTTAGGATCTATTTAGATGATATGTGGACATCTATAAGTAATCAATGTCGATTAAAAATAATTGATGATGATCATGGAGAATCGCTAATGGTTCTACCTTTTCTTATCAAAACACATCTTAGGAGGTTCTAACCATGGGTAGTTTTAAGGAGGGGGTTTGTTAAGTTGTTTCATAGGTTTTTATCAAGGGTAGGTTATTGGAATGTGGGGATAATTTATATTTAATGGATTTTGGGAGATTTTAGGATGTTGGGAAGGTTAAATAGTAATTTAATGAAGTAACTACTATGCATAAATGTGAATAAGGTTAGTAAATATAAACTAAGGGGACTTATGATAGATAAATACACTTATTAAGTAATGTGCACTCTATTGGTTTCTACAATTCATTTAAATTTACTAATATTGAACCAATATAATCCAATATTGAATATGCATTCAATTTTAACAATCATAAATCCAAAAAACCCAAATCTGAATATTCATTCAAGTGTACCAATATATAATAAATACAATCCAAACTTGAATAGATATTCAAGTTATCTAGTAAATCTAAACTCAAAATTTCATGGTTTACCAATGAATAACATCAATTTAAATTTAAATTTGAAATTGAATTTTTATTCTAGTACACCCATAAACCAAACAATTTAAAATCCAAACTTGAATACTTATTCAATTTTACCTATCAATCCAAATCAAAATTTTACTTTAATAAGTGTACTAAATTTAATTCTGAAATCCAATTTCCTTTCTAGGTTTGGTTCCATTACATTCTAACCAAACATCAACTAATACCCATGTTTTTAATACTAATCCATCCTTCAACCAACATTTTAACCCTATCATCCATTCAAATCAAATTTAAATCCAAATTTGAACCAAACTAACATAAATCCATCACATCAAACCAAACCTAATACACTCAATGAGAATCCCATCAAAAGAAATCATAACTTTAACACCAATCCAAACCAAACAAAAACTATTTTTTCCACCACGACAAACACTTTTTCATAAACACATGTTAATTCCACATTTAAAATATTTATTAATCAATTTTAAAACAATCCACCCATTAACAAAATTCCATTTTCAAAAGCTAACAGTAACACAAACCCATTCATGGGTTAAACTTCTAACTTGTTTACCTCTTCAAGTCAAAATAATCAACTATAACCACATTTAATTCAAGCGTGGAAAAAATAGAAGGACAAGGACCAAGGTTTGCAAGATGGTACTTTTTCAAGGCAAAATTAATATAAGTTTGAGTAAATTTAATCTTACCCATGTGATTTAAATACCATGAAAACACCTTTCCAAAAACATTTTGAACTTCTCAAATTTGACAAGTACAAAGGTAATGACAATCCTAGGGAAAACCTTAACTACTTATATATGACATGTGTCAATGTTGATTATAATAATGAGTACATGTTGAGACTCTTTTCATAAATTCTTTGGGGTCAATCCCCAGAATGGTTCTCACATTTACCCAAATTATCAATTCTCACCTTTGAAGACCTATATAAAACATTTATTTGTCATTTTTCATGCAATTTTGAAAATGAACTGACCACACACAACTTACATAAAACTAAACAACATAATGGTGAAACCTTTATCTCATTCTTTCAAAGATGATAGTCATTGGTAATCCATTTTATATGGTATTTTCTTATAATAGATCTTATTTATATTTTTAAGAACCTTTACTCAAAATTGGGTCATCGCTTGTGAATTATTTATCCAAATTCATTTGATAAAATAATCTAAAATGGAGTTAAATTTTAATTAACTTTAATTACTACAGGGCGTATTAAAATATTCAAACCTAATAATAATTCCTCAAACCAAACTAATAAGAATATGTTTTTTTCCAACAATAAGAATTTCATGGGTGATGATGTAACCTATGTCAATAAAATACAAAACTCACCTAAAAAACAAAAAATTAACACATAACCCAACAACAACATTACCATACCTACCGGTCACCAAAGATAATAAAAATGAAAACATAAGTTCACCCAATTAGGAGAATATTATGAATCAGTGTTTTAGAAGTTGACCCATGAAAATATGATTATTTATCCCAACACTAGACCATTTGAATATAATGTTCCTAAACTCAATTGGTACAAAGATGATAAATAATGTGAGCACCATAAGATTAAGTGAAGCTTAAATAATAGGTGTATGAGGCTCAAACAATATGTCCAAGATCTCATATCTCATGAAGATATAGCTATTGAAATTTAAATATTAACCCCATCTAATAACCAAAAGTTGGGAATATACAAAGACCCATTCACAAAACATGAGTAAAGATAGGGTAAACAAAAGCAATAAATACCCCAAGAAAGCAATGTTAACCAAGACAATCACATTTTTAACTCCATAATTAGTTGTGTTGGTTATACATGCAATCATGTTTCTTTCATTAATTTACAAACCCAATATTATACCGTTACTATTAGGCACATAAAAATTACCATCCCTAGTGCTTCCTCATCTAATGTTGAGAATATGTATAATATTATAGACCATATTGAGAATACACCCACCAATATATACATTTTAGAGATTCTCAAAACCTCCCATGTATATAAAGATATCCTATATAAAGTCCTCCAAGAGTCAAGAATCCCACAAGACATCAATCGTCAATTTTTCAAGTGTTAGTTGGAAATATATCAACTAAAAATCAAGTTACATTTAACCATTCTTATGTCTCTCCTATGGGATATGTTTATAATATGCCTTTGTATATAAGTGTCATTATTTATTATATCTAGACATAAAGTAAAAAATGTGTTTATAGATAATGGTTTGACTTTAAATATATGTACATTAATATTAATTAAACACTTAAGGTACCCTAAAATAACATTATAATCAAATATCATTACAATTAATGCATATGACAATCATGAGCATGAGTCTATGTGTATTATATATTTTCCTTTAATTGTGGGGCCTATCATCCAAGAGACATTAGTTCACGTGTTTGACTTGGATTTACCTTATAATTTGATTCTTGGATGTCCATGGATCCATTCAAATAATGCCATACCCTCCAATTTTATCTAATGATTAAAATTTTATCATTATTGCATAGAAGTAAATATCCCAAGTGATCTTCAACTCTTTCAATACTATAAATTATTATAAGGGTGTTATAAAAAATCAAATTATCTTCCTATTACTAAAGACACATTTACTCATTTTTAGGAATCACCTAAGCTCAAAAAATACATCCATCATAATACTTTGTTTCAAACATCTCCATTTAGTGGTTGGTTTAATACAATATCCATATCCACATCCATGAATACTCCATCTATAAGCCAAACATCCAATCAGCCATACACTTCCAAAATCACACCATCTACTCCATCCCAATTCAAAATTATTGATAGAGGCATGGGTGAGTATGAAATCTAAGATTATAACTACTTATCAAAAGGAAACTCAAGTGGTTCACAAATTTACAAAAAAAACATTTGTAAAAGGTGGTCTTATATCTAATGAATAAATTGAAGATTTGAATCCATCATAGATTTATTCCAATAAACTAGCTAATTTCTTCCTTAATAATAAATATCCAATATCCAAATCCATTATTTTTAAATTAGTGAGCTATAAGTTCAAGGGCCTTACCCTTCATGAATAAGGGTTAACATAACATATCACACTTAAATCTAATGATGCTTACTATGGTATAGGATTTAACCAAATTAATGTAAGCACCACACATTTCCAAAATGACTCTTCTATTGAATGTAAGGAAAGCTATTCAGACATTAAAATGGGTCCATCTAAAATCACTTTAAATATTTATCTATAACCAATGTATTCCATGAAACCACCATCTTAACACTTGACATAACATATAAAAATCTAATCCACTAGGGACTAATAATTAACACCTACAACTAACCATTTTCAAAATGATGAAGTAATTTCTAAATTCTTAAGAATGAGAGACCATATTTTTATAAGTGATCATAAGAGGGGGTTTTCCATTTATTTAGATGATTCTACATATTTTGGGTAACTGTTATCACATAATCAAATCAATGAAACAACATCACAAGAAGAATACCTTGAGGAGGAACTTAACCTTCTTTCCCCACCCTCAAAATATCAATAAGACTCAACTATCCTAATTTAAGACATCTTTTATGATATTAACATAGAGTAAAATACAAAAATATTCAAGATTTTTGCATCCCTAACCCAAAAATAATAGGAAATATTCACCCTTTTGCTTAAATAATTCTCTAGCATGTTTTCATGGTCTTATGTAGACATGTTAGGGCTTGATCCTTCACTTATTATGCATCATATTTTGGTTCATCTAGAAGCAAAACTTAAAAAGAAAAAAATTAGAAATATGCATCCTAAGGTTTCACTCTTAGTTAAGGAAGAACTAAAAAAATCAATTAGAGATTATCTTTATCCATCCTATAGAGTATTTAGATTGGATATATAACATTGTACCTATATTAAAAACACTAGTTAAAATCAAGGTATATACAGACTTTAGGGATATAAAAAAGACATGTACAAAAAATGGATTTCCATTTCCAAACATATACATTATTGTGGACTGTACCAATGGTCATGAAATGTTGTCTTTAATGGATAATGTTTTGAGTTATAACCAAATCAAAATATCTCCTAATAACTAACAAAAGATAACATTTACAACACCTCGGGGCACCTTTTTATATCAATTAGTTCTGTTTGGTCTCAATAAAGTTAGGGCCACATATTAGAGAGCAATGAAAATTATTTTTCATGATATGATTCATGACATAATGTAGGATCATTTTGATGACATTCTTGCTAAATAAAAATCCAAAGTATAGCATCCTAAAGTGATTTGCAAAATTTTTGATAGAATGAGAGAGTATAAGCTTATCTTGAAACCAAATAAATATGGTTTTTGAGCTATACCAAGGAAGTTTTTTGGATTTATATTTTAAAACTAAGGAATATAAGTTTATCCTTTTAAGGTTTTAGCTATCATGAATATACCCCTACCTAAAAAAATCAAGCAACTTCAAAGTTTGCGAGGAAAAAATTAATCAATTTGATGGTTTATATATCAACTTGTAGAAATTTGTCATTTGTTTACCTTATTGTTTAATTAATATAATCTACTCACTTAGAATGAATATTTTAACAAGTCATTTGAAAATATTAAATAATATCTTTCAAATCCACTAGTTTTAATTCCACCTATTGTAGGCAAGTTTTTCCTTTTATACATATCCACTACATAGTATGCAATGGGAACATTGCTAACACAACATGATGATAGTGTACCAAAATGGAAAATGTATTACCTAAGTAAAAATTTGGTATCATAATATCTTAATTACTCTCCAAGGTAGAAATCATGTATCATGGTCATTTTTACTTACCAAAAACATTGCCTCTACATGCTTAGTAATCAAACTAAAATCATTGCAAAAATTGACCCTCTTAAATATCTCTTATCCAAAATGAATTTACCATGAAAAATATCTAAGTGGGTCACCCTTATTAGTTATTTTATCTTGAGTATGTAAATCAAAAATAAATCAAGGGATAAGTATTAGTAGATGCACTAGTATAGGCTCTTCTAGAAGATCATACACCTCTTGGCACACATTTTCCTAATGAAGCAATTATGTCAATTGATGAAACCTTATTATATAAGTTGTATTTTTATGTCTCTTTTATAATTAATTATTCTTTCATATGTATATTATTGGTTACTCCTTATGGGGAATTACTTTTAAAACATTTTTGAATAGAGTTTCTTTAAACAAACAACATAGCAGAATATGAAGTGCTCACAATTGGTCCTAAAATTACAATACAATGGTGTATCCAAATTATTCCTTTTTTTGGTTATTCAAACAATTTCATAGATCAAGTCACCAACAAATTACAATCTCATGATGAAAAATTAATCCTATACAAGAGGATGGTGTATATCCTCAAGTTGGGATTTACATCTATACAATTTTAGAAAGTGACATCAATTAATATCAGAGTAGTTGACACCATGGAAACTATTGGTTCATTACATGACCTAAAAACTAAGGACAAAAAATCCTTCCAGAGTATTTGATGATACCATCATACGATACACCATATTCTGAGATGGTTTGTGAGGTGGTTTTCCCTCTTATCCTTGGTAATCTAATATTTATGAATATCTCCATAATAACACCCTTTTATCCAACTTAACCCATAACAAACATAAATCATTTATCCAATGAACATCTTGTTATACCATCCTTAGTCAAACATTATATCAAAGAGGTTATGATAGAAGACTATCATAATTTTTAAATTTTGAAGAGTCCAACTTAGCTATTATAGCAGTTCATGAGGGAATTGGTGGTTCTCATTCTAGTCATATAGTTATTGTTAAAGTCCTCTTATGTGTAGGTTATTATTTGCATATCATGGAATCTTATTCCTGTGCTTATGTTAATGAAGTGTACCTTTACAAAATCATGTTATTATTATACATAGTCATTCGCAAGCTTTCTAACCCATTATAATACCTTGGCCATTTTACACATGGGGGTTGGACCTCATTGGTTAAATTTATCCAAATTAATCAAATGGCCACAAACATATTATTACTGCCATATAATATTTACCAAGTGGGTATAAGTAATTCCACTAACATATGTCACTGATAAATATATTTCCATGTTTATCTTAAATCATATTGTTTAAAATTTTAGAATAATATATGATATCATTTATGATAACATAAAATCATTCAAGAATAAATAAGTCAATGCCCTTTACAATACTTACCATACAAAACACAAGTGGTCTAGACCATACTACCCACAAGGTAACAACCAATTGGAGGAAATGAAAAAAAAAAAAAACTTTAACATTCTTAAACAAGTTATCAACATAGTTGGTCATGACTTGCATACATAGATTTATCTAACCCTCTCGGTATACCACACTAGCACCTACACACCCACAAGGGAAACCCCATATTCATTTATTTATGGTAGTGATTTTATTTTACCTATTAAAGTTAAGATTCCATATTTATACATATCTTTACAAAATATTATTGATGGTGATTTTTACCACATTCATGCCTTAGATAAATTGACATTCTATATGATAAATGCATCAATAATTTAAACTACCTAAAATTGTACCAAAACTACCTTCATTATAGCTATAATAAATGGATTAAAGATAAGGAAATTAAAATTAGAGATCTTTTTCTCAAACAAAATCATCAGAATACCACTTTATAAAAGGATAAGAAAGTAAAATTTGAACCAAACTGGTTGGGCCCATATGTAATCATTTCCATGTATGGATCTAAATCTTGCATGTTAAATATTTGATACAAAGAGCAACTTGATGAGACTATAAACATCATGCATCTTAAACAATTTTATTCCTATGTTTTTTTAATTATATTGTATATATCTTAAGTGTTAAAAATAAAATAAAAAAAGACAAAAATCAATAAGAAGAGATAACAAATAACAAAAATAGTACAACCAAAGTGAAAACTAGTTTATTGGTGTTTTGGGAAAATACCATGGTGAAAACCTATTTTTTAGTGCCATGAGTAATCCATTATCCATATTAATCCTAGTTACTTGGGGGAATCCCATTATTGTCATCACTTATATATTCACACATAGTCGCTTGGCTCATCATCCATCGATAACATATTAGCTTAGGGTTTGATCCTTGTATTTATATATCCATGATCTTGATCATTTATTATATATGACTATTATTAGCATTTACTTATCCATATTTTAAAATCACTTTATCTAAACCATTCAAGTGAACACAATACTTCACCTATCCATGTATACTAGCCTACCTATCTTTTAAACCAATTATCATCATTTCCTTGCTCATTTTCTTGGGAGGGAAATTTTTCATATATTCATCCACACTTTACACTTCATAAATTCACACATTTTATCATCTATTCCCATCTTTGGAGAACTACATCTAGGATAATGTTCCCACTCAAATTTTGTCCATAGTTTATTATGTAGGAATCACTTAGAGACATGGGGATTCTATGGATAGATTGACCACCATCACCCCCATCATCCCATTATCCAAAATTGTCATTTCACTTTTTCACATCACCATCCATAGTCATACTATTATCCTAGGGTTTCCTTATCACTCCTTCAACATTGCCATGGATATTAACTACCAAAGCTTTTCACCTTAACTTAGGATGTTAGTCTAGTCATTTTTTTAGTCCAAGTGTAGTTTGAATTATTTTTCCTTCCCTTATGTTTGATTTCCATTATATTTTTTTACTAATTTAATTAGTTTCACTTTATTGAACATTTTATTTATCCTTTTTATATAATCTTTTTCTTTATTTGTCACTTTTAATTAGTTTAGCTTATTTCAAATTATTAGTTTGTTTATTTAGTTATTTTCTATCAAGATCATTACATGTATTATGATTTTCCATATTATAATGCACTAAGTCTTGCACAAATAAATATTTTACTCTTTACACATACAATAAAATTATCATCATGTTTATTTCATATCATTGGTGTAAATTATTTTACATTGTATTAAATATAAAGTTTCTTAATTCTTACTCAATTATTTCTTTTGGAATTCTAATGAAAAAAGGTAGTTACCTAACCATCCATTCATCCATATATTTTTCCATTTCATTTTGTACCATAATTAAAAGATAAAATTATTAACATGTACTATCATTTATTTATAAACATGATAAATATTGTCATACCAAATCACATCTATCCATCTAATCCATCTATCATACATGTAAAATTAAAACACATCTATAATGTCAAAGCATATCCATATCCATAACATAAATATAAAACCAAAAATGAATCGTGTATATATAGAAATATTAAATGTGTTATTACATGAATACCATGATAAATATCAAAAATATATACATTGATATATCATATAAACATCTCATGTCTCTCCTTGGCCCTCAGATAGGGCATTTTTAGTCGAACTAGGCTCATGTCACCATAGTCTAATCCTATGAGGACCCACAACATGTTGTGATACCTATCCTATAGATATTTCTTCTCTACTAGATGCACTGATATCCCTAATAAAATATACTAGTAGAGTACTCTCTAGATGAAATTAATCATTGTGACTATGGAACTACTCCCTTATATAAACTCATAAAATATGTCACCTCCTCCATCACTCAACCTTGTCTAAGCCTATCAGTTATCTTGGTACTATATAAATCACTCTCACCTCAACCTACTAAATCTTTAAAATGTCTCTCTCTCCCCTATATCTCTAATTCAAACATGTATCATCAGGACTTTGTGTAGATGCATACTATGTAGATAACCCTATTGATAGAGAAAACCTCTCTTCTTTAGCCTATCCACCTCATCCTATATTTTTTCAACCTCTTCTTGTATTTGTATGATCTTTTCTACTCTTTGACCTAATTAACTATCCTTTTTATCTATATCCCCTTATAATCTAGCTATCTCAATATCATGAGCCCTAATCTCCTTATGTATCCTATCAAAACTCCTATGATCCTCTATTGATATCATTATACCTAATGGCCCTACTCCATCTTCTCCCTCTATCTACATATTTATCACATGTCTCATCTCCATATCCCTCCCCATAACTATCAATAACAACTAAATGAGTCTTTCCTCCCCCCACTATATCCTCTTTTATGGGTCTCATCACTATGTCATCTCTACCATACCCTCTAATATCCTATTTGATATCCACATCCTCTAATTATGTAATAACTCTCCCAGGTATCCTTTATCCATCACCTATTTATTTCTATCTATCTTCTCTTTTTGATATCATATCTCTCTTATGATTCACACCAAGTATTATCCCTTGTGGATGCCTCTTTAAACTCACCACCAATATATGTCTCCATATCTTTGGAGGAGAATATAGTTTTTTCAATATTTTAGGTTATTGTCTAGATCACCAATTATAATAGCCATCTACTATAAATACATCCATGAAATCCCTCCTCTATGAAAATTTCACTATTTAAAGGTATTTCCAATTATGGCATATAATCTTAGGTTGAATACCTTATCCTTAATTATATATCTCTCTCATATACGTCAAAAACACATATGGTCTGATTGAAAAATGTTGTTTAATACCAAACTATCATAAAACTCTATCTAGCTTGTATCACTCAAAAACATACTCTTGAATACCCATGATATAACATTATGTCATCATATAGTCCATGTAAAACCCATCCTATTCCCACTAAATATGAATATCCCTATAAATTATCCATATAATATGCTTGTATCCAATCTCATCTCTCTCTTTCCTAGACCAATCAAGGTTGCTAAAATGTGGTCTTTGTACACCTATGATCACATGCCATCCATATATGATCAACTCATGCTATGATCTCACATTAATTTTACTTACATGACACTCCATTGTAATTTTATCCCATTCTCATAATTTTAATTTTGAAGGTCCAATCTCTCTCCCATTTGCATACTCTACATGGTGTAAATCTAATATAAGTACACTAATACATAGGGACCCCATGAAAATATCTCACCCATTTCCATCATGTCACCAATAACATATAAACATGTAATGAGGTGTACTATATCAATTTTTTTAGGGAGAATAATTCCATTGATAACAACCATGAGTACCACAGTTAATACATCTATTTATAGGTCAATACATGTGTCAATGTTAACCCCTCATTAGATAACTAGGATCAACTTCTCTCTAAAAATATTGTGTAATGTAATAAATTATTATCCTTGACCCTTGTAAACCCATCTCCCTCATATAGATACCTTCAAGATCATCCATACGTCTTCTAATTTAATAGTCATCTCACCCATTTGATTGTGAAATTACTAATCTCATTGTGCATCTCTCGATTTAAGCTATCAATAATGTCTTATCTACCCAAATATCTAGAATATCATTAAAATAGGATAATATCATCACCTCTAGTACTATAAACTCATACTCTATGAACCTCTTGATTCATGTCAATACTCTCTATCTCTTCTCTTTTTTGGCCAAAATAAGTAATACCTCATACACATGCATATCGACACAAATTTAATCCTAAATTCACATATCTTCTCCAAATCACTCAAAACATATGCCATCTTATCCAACCAATAATTTCATTTTGTTACTAAACCCTCATCTCAATATTCCACAATGAATTATCCATTACATATAACAAATTATTTATAACTACCACTGATTTTGTTGCATCCTTCAATGTTTTCTCTTTTATAATGAATGAATTTACTTCTCAATTATTTTACATAACCCTAATGAATTCACTACTGCATTTAATGATTTCATTATTATAATGAATGAATTAGCCATTCTATTCAATGAATTTTTTCCCTTATATTATAATTCCAACCTAATGATTTTTCTACAATGTTTAATTATTTTGATAAAGCATTTGATGATTTCATTATTCATTTCATTGAATTCACCACTTTCATTTTTGAATACCCCAAAGTGAAAATTGGGAAATCATTTTACGTAACTTTCCTATGAAATAAATGATTTTAAAACATTAATTCAAAACATAAAATCATACTTACTAGGTGCATGCTCCTCTCTGGCCTTTAATATCTCATCACCTACTCATTATGATGTTGATGAATAGGAATATAGTTCATTATTATGTCCATACCTAGAGAAAAATCACACACAATAAATCTACCAATCAATCACACAGAAAATCAATTTACACAAATGGTTTTTAAATTAACCCTACCCCTTTTTATAATCCAACCCATCATTCAATTTTTTCCCTCCAAACCATTTTTTTCAAAGTTTACACCTATTTTTCATCAATTTTACAAAATAACAATTGATTGAGGTCCTAATATCTTTATCACTACTTACAATTATCAATATTGTAAACTTTTACCCAATCATTAGAACTTTTATATTTTGGTTCTCTTTCCCACAACTTACCATCCTTAGGATATATCACTCCCACATCCACTTGTGTGGCCCTTGAGTCATGACCACTATCTAAGAATTCATTTGATGAATTGAAAATATTATGTTTATGATATATTCTCTAATTTTTAACAACTATGGGCATATCATTTCACACATATTTTAATCTTACAAGTATGGTACCAATTTTATTACTTTAATTTATTGATGACTTTCCTTATAACCAATTCATCATTCTTCCTTCAATAATTTTAAGCACTCATCCACTTCCCACATGAGCACTCGAGGGAGAATCATTATGATCATTTATTTGGGGAAACTTCTTCTCCATAATCATCAACCGTTTACTTCATTTAATATTATACAAAATGGTATTAGTTCGCAACAACATTTAAAATAAGGGAAAATGTAGACACATAAATTTCACCATTAATTTTCTAAATTCAATTTGACATGTTAACCCTTCCCATTCCCCAATTTGAATTAGAATTAACACCATTTCCCTCAAAAATTTTAATAATTTATTAATTCTTAATTAGTTAATTATGTACACCTTTTTCCTCCAAAAATAATTAATAATCCATATTTTCCACCTCACCCAAACACCTTCCATGTTTATCTCAACCATGTGTTGAATCATTCAACCACCCTCGTCAACTTCTAAAACCACCTTGTGATCCACCTTGGAACATTTTAACCTCCTTGATAACTCAACCAACTAACTTGACTTGTTCTTGTTGAATCACTCAACAAACTCCCCTTTCTTATCAACTTGTGGAATTGGTCATCATCCTCATGGATGTGGATTAATTATCCACTGTTGATTATTATTATAATTTAAAAAATCTAAGTAATCCTTAATAGTTCAATAAACCTACTTTAAACCTATAAATTGACATGTAAGACATAAATTTCATCATCCTCACTTATGCTAATGAAGTGATATTGAGTTTTAAAATGAATCCAATACATAAAAAGTCCATTTTAATATTGAAACACTACCTAATTACCCTTTACATTGGATATACTATTCAGTAACAACATTCAAAGAGAAATTCACTTTTAATCACAATGGAGAGGGCTTAAAATACTTAGGTTTTATAATTGTGTGTTATTATTTTCTTTTTTTTTTCCTCTATCTTTAGGCTTAATTAATTTTAGAAAAGGATCATTTGTGTTTTTTTCTTTAGCTTAGTTTAATTCTATATTTCCATTCATAGGCATATATAAAATAATCTTTGACATATATTACTACCTCTTTAGGTTGGTTTCACAACACTAGCTACTCCATTTCTAGTCTTATAAAGTAGAGGGGTCTTTAATATTTTATTAAGAGTCCTTTGGATACATAAGTTCCAAATAGTACCATCAAAAGTACATCAATGTCTCAAATATATACATTTTAAGAAAGTGGTCATGTTTTTGGTCATTCAATATGAATACCCTCTATACTCAATGGTAGCTCCTCCAACCCCACCACCATTGTAATTGGATACAAAACATATTCATGAGCTCAATATAAATATAGTTATTTCACCCATGTAAGAGCATAATATAAACACAATTATGGAACAAATTTAAGATCATAATCTAAAATCATTTGATGCACCTATATATAATTTTTGTATATAGTCAATATAGAGGAAAGTGATACACCTTCTTAGATAACAAGTTTCACATTAAAGAGTTCTCAAGGTTCAAATAAATCTAAACCTTTTATAGTGTGTCTTATGGTATTACCTTAGATATTTTATCATTTTCCATAATTGGCATATAAAATGAGACTATCTCCTATTAGAATACATATTCCATTACGTCTTGCACCCTCTCAATCTATACAAATATACATCCTAAAAAATATTCCATGAGTAGTGATCAAGATAGTTACACCACAAAAGTTTATGTCTTTTTAGATTCTGATTCATCTATACGTAGCATTTTTCATCCAAAAAAATGTATCTTCCAAATATATGATAAAGGCACATACTATGGTCCTCCCATTGATGGGATAATAGTTAGTTTATTTTGAGAAATACATAAAAAATCAAATATTTCAAAAATAAAAAACATTAAAATATTCCAAAAATTAAAAAAACATTCAAAATATTTTGAAAAAAAAAAAAAAAACAAGACCTGACCATGACATGAGTTGCTAGTTTACTTCTTTACATATGTGATTTATCACATATTTCAATACATAACATACTATATTTCAAACATACATGCATTTCACAAGGTATATGAGTGTAATTTAAGATATGTATATCTAAATGGATTATTATATTTTAGATTCCCTTGAATTAAGTGGCCATGCCAATGCTAGTGGAATACATTCATACAAGTTACATTATAGTAGTTTATATATACCTATAAAATATTTACCATGTTGACCTACACATCTTACAAGTGTATTTCTAATTAATCATATCTTACATTTTGATACATGAATATGCTAATTTTTTATGATAATGCATTGCCATACATAGACATTATAGACTACTTTTCACTTGTTCTATTCTCTTTATATATTGTTTACTTTCTTTCATGATAGGCTAGACATTTTTTTTCTTATTGTGTGTATCCCTTGGCCTTATGTGTTCAATATTTTATTTTTTTAAATTTTAACATTACTTGAATCACTTAGCCCTAAGCATGTTATATTTTTATATACAAAAATTAAATATATCCAATTATTTTTGGTCATTGGTCTTATGTGTGGAATATGTTTTTTGTATATGTGACATTTGAACATGTACTTTGTATGTGTAATTATCCTTATGTATGATGTTGTGTAACATTATGTGTTGTCTTTTTTGTGATTGTTGAGCTTCATTATTAGTGCCATGATCTATACACTACATTTTTATTACATGGTTTAATTTATATATGGTTACTTTATAGTGTGCCTCATAGATAAATATATCTATACATAGCACTTTTATGCCTCATATTCAATATATTACATACATGCTTCAAATGATGACATACCCTCCACATGGTGACATAAGACTACATGATTATATCTTTATCTCATGATATAGTTAACACTTTTTTTTTTCTATCAGTGACTTGTAGGATACATCCCTCATCCCAAAATGGGGAAATCATAGTGGGCTTGCATTAAAGATCCAAGACTCCATGTAAAGATAAAAAATAACATTTGGGATAGAGTATAAGTTTTGAAAATCAAATTTTTAAAATTTCAAAATACAGTGTCAAATATTCAAAATAATTTTAAAATAACATGTTATAAAAAAATATAGTTTTTAGACACATGATAAATATTAACACATTAATACAAATTATGGGGGCATATGACACGCATATTCACTCACTTTTCAAAAACATGAAGTATAGACTAATACACACTTGAATTAATATTCATTGGCATGTGAAAAACATATATATGAATAAATTTTACAAGTTTTTTATACATTTACAGTTGATCATATACATACATGGCATTCTATATAATTTATCATAGATTTAGGGGGCATGATATTTTTCATGATCATATATACATTTTTAAAATTTAAATGGAATGATACTTATCCATGAACATTTTCAAAGTTAAAAATGGCATGATACCTATTCATGCACATTTCCAAAGTTCAAAGTTAATTTTCAAAGGCAAAAGCTCATTTCAATTAAAATATAGTAGAACTAAGGTCATCATGAGATCATGAATATTCTTCATTATATTTTGATCTTGTAAGTAGAATATATATCTAATAGTATTAGTGTGATTAATTTTATAATAGGTAATATACATTTGAGTCTAGTGACACTCAACAGTGTTGTCATTACTTTTATCAAACCCATTTTTAGGTTCCACCTTCTATCATGGGTGATTTACGTTTGAATCTAGTGACACTAAATGGCCTTGGAGTAACATGTAGTGAACCCATCATGGTTCTACCTTATTTAGCTTAGTACATTGGTAAATTTTATCCATTCATGATATTTTTAATATGTATCTTTCCAACTCAAGGTCTTGATTATTTATTTCAAAATTGAAATTCATTTTCAATCATGACTTTCATATAAAATTTAACAAGAAAATCTCTTTTGAAAACTTGATTTTGATTTACTTAAGGACCTTTCAGGTTTTCTAAGTCCTACTCCTTGATTACTACTTTAGGTTCTTTAAGGCTCCTTACTTATACAAGCTATAAGTCAAGCCTTTGATAAATCCCAATTTGCACTACAGAGTCATTCAGGTTTTCCCAATGACTTCACTTCTTTCTTAAATACTTTTGGCATGAACTTGACATCTTACATCATGTCACCAAGTTGCACCCCAATAACTAGTTCCTTACATTAAATTTAACATCCTATGGTATGCCACTAATATGAACCCAATGGTTAGTTGGCCACCCTGAATTTGACATCCTACAATACGCCATGTCTTTTAACCCCAACAACTAGTTGGATGCATCAAAATTGACATTCTATAGCATGTCATGGGAATCCATTTGGGTCACGCTTATTGTTTTAAATTTTTTTCTCAAAGTAATTCATTTGTATAATTTGTCTGAAGGAATTCCTTCGAGAATTTTAGCTTCTAGGCAATGGCTAGTTTCCTTTGGAAACTTTTCTTGAAGGACACTTGGGAAAGTGTCGTTGAAAAAGTTTTAAAAGACACTTGGATAAAGGCACAAGGTCCCTTTGGAAAATTTTGAAGTGCATTTCCCAAGGAAATGGTCCTTCAAAACTTTTTTAAAGGGTATGCTCTGGACAAAGGGCCCTTTGGGAAAAATCTTGAAGGGTAACCCTAGATAAAATGGTCAAAAGCGACCATTCAAGAAAAATCATGGAGAGCACTTGGACAAAATTTCCCCTCAAATATAATCCAAAGGGGCTTTTAGGAAATACCAAGGCAAAAGTGCCCTTCAGCAAAAAGTGCCCATCAAAATTTTTAGAAAGGGTCATTGGGATGAAAAATTCCATTTAATATTTTTATTGAAGGATCACTTGGAGGAATAAACGAGGCAAAGTGCCCTTTGGAATTTTTTTGAAGGATCACTTAAACAAAAAGTTCCCTTAATTTTTTTTTGAAAGAGTGCCCTTAAAAAAAATCTGAAGGGTCACTTAGACAAAAATTACCCTTTGAAAAAAATTTCAAGGGTCACGTAGACAAAAAGTGCCCTTAAAAAAAAATCCAAAGGGTCACATGAGCAAAAAAAGGCAAGGAAAAGTGCCTTTAGAAAATTCATAAGGGAAATTTGAAGGGAAGTGGCCCTTTATAACTTTTTTTGAGTGCACTTCAGGGCAAAACAAAATGAGAAAGGCTAAGAAAAAATCTCAAAGGAAAACAACAAAGGGGAAAGGAAAAGAATAAGGGGGAAGAACCCAAACTAGGAGAGGCTAAAGGGAAAAGACAAACAACAAAGCAGGTGATCAGAAACATAAAATGAGGAAAGGAGAAATGAAAAGAGCCAAAGGGAAAACACAAACTAGTCATACAAAAAATGGTCAATAGTCATATTTAAAGAAAAACAACCATTGAATGGCCTATTTTCTTAGGATCCCTATCTACCTACACACATATTCCTATCATACCTAAGAAGTTATATTAATAAGGTCATAAATCCATTGAGAATGTACATGGTTTGGGATGGATATTTGAGGAGTTGGGGAAGGTATTTCAAATCTAACCCATGGCATTAGTCTTATGATCAAGAGATTATGTACTATGAATGATCTTATATTAGAAAAATTATCTCTAATCCCTATTATGCAATATGAATAGCCCAAGGAGATACTTTCTCACACTCAGAACATCAATAAGGATTTGTATGGGATCCCAAGGAGTTTTCAAAACTAGAGAGGGTTTTCAAATTCATATTCCTAAAATTTGTTTTTTCATAAAACCTCCATCTCTATGAACATCACTAAGACCTCCAAACACCTCAAAAACACTATTTGCATCATTTTAGAGATTGAAGAAAATAGTTTTTCTTGGTAATTATAGGAGTATATACATGAGACCAATATATATTAGGTATTTTTGATGGGGATATAGGCTCAACATCTATGGAAATAAGTTTTCAATTTAAGTCTTATACTTTATGAACCATCATTGAGAATGTAGGCCATTAAAACCCTTCCTAAAACCTAATAAGAACCTAATGAAGGAAAATTGAATGTAAATGCATCCAAATGCCTTTATTTGGATTGGGAGACACATTAAACACATTATGAACTTTTATAAAGTCCTATTCATGTTATTAGGTTGTATACACAACTATATAGTTGCACTAAAACTCTATTTTTTTGCAAGATTTAATGATGAATCTAAGTTATAATGGTATATGAAAAATTATATATCATTAAATATGATGGTGTGAATTTTTTCCACCATCTCATGACAAAACTTACTCTCAATTTTTCTAAAAAATGCTCCTACAAGCCTAGACTAAAGAGCTAATTTATAGATACTAGTGAAAAGTAACCTAGTCATCTAAATGATTAAGAATTATAGGTTTAAACTATTTTAAGGGAATAATTCATGGTTTAATATGATTAATTATACTTGAAAAATTCTCACTTACCCATTATTAAGGTTCTATGCAAGTCTCATGTCAATCCAAGAAACTAGCACTGAGTGACAAGGCCTAGTTTCTTAGTAGGCCTATTTGGTCAAATAAGGGATATGTCTATTGGCATAGAGGGACAATAAGGAATAAATTTAGGGTCATAAAAATCCTTTTAAATTCTTAACGTATGTGAGAAATCACATTTAATGTCCATTATAAATAATGGGGTAGTTTCTAAGTATTATTAACTTGGAAAAGATAGAGGTTGGCTACTTAATACTTCATGAAGGCCAACTAGACCATAATTTCACCATTATAACTACCAAGAGAGGAAGTGTTTTAGTAGATTAGATATCTCATTCTTTTAATGGAGTCAACCAAGATTGAAGGAGCCTCCACTAGACCATTTCTTATGCCATACTCTAATTGAAGGCCATTATGCATTCAAGACAATGCATGGGAGGAGTTGTGAGGCTGATTGTAACCATTAATTGAGTGAATGATGGCCATTATGGCCTCTTATCCACACTTCCATGGCATATTATTCCTCCCTTTCCTTGTATTGTTATATAAATTAAGGCTATAATATCATTGTATACATCCCTCGTATAGGTATGAATAAACTCTTCCCAAGTTATACCTTGTAATATTTTGAATGAATATAAGGACTATTTTAGATTTTATATGGTGGATTATTATGTTTAATACTTTTTTTATTTTTAGAAGTGTTGAAGTCTTATTCCCCTTTGCAATTCCTTGTTCTCACCTATTTGCTTGGAGATTTTTCTCTGCAAGTCATATGGTGTGTCAAAATTTTGGTGATTATGCTTGGAGTAGAATCTAATTTTTAGTTTCTAAAATATACCTCCCATTCATCATCCTCATTTTTCCACCACCTATCTATATGAAGTTTTGATGCTTAAGAGTCCATTAAATGGAGTGGTTTAATCACTAGTCCTTATCTTTTTTGAAAGTGTTAGTGAAGGGTCATAAAGAGTGGATACAATATGTTGTTACATCCCCTCCATTAGATTAGGTTTTTTTATGTAGTTTTTATCCACTTACATCAACAAGTCAATAGTTTTATAAATTTATCCAATAGATGATGCATCGTGGGAACTAGCCCCAAAACTAGAGGTTCATGTATACACATAATATTTTCAAACTTTTATCAAATACTGATGTTTTATATCTTGTAGGAACTTGTTGAGACTCAATCTATTTGAGTGAACACCCTAAGGGGTTCACTGGGAAAGGGGTATGGATACCATTGGTGCTTTGTAAGATTGTTGTCCCTTATTTCCATTCATTACAAACCCAACCAACTCCTAAAAACGTTCCCCTAAGATATTTTTCCTCTTTTATACACTCCTCAAGTCATTTCCTATCTTTTGTACCTCTTTTCCTCACCTTTAATCCCTTTTTATAGTTTAAATTACTAGGATGACTGGGTCAACCCTACATTATTATTGGTGAAACTCATTTAGGGTCTATGTTAGCTTTTGGCTAACCTAGCCCATGACCTAGTGAGTTTTTGTCAATAATAATACTAGGTTGACTGGGTCAACCCTATTGGCTAAAACTTTTAAAAGGGCCTAGGGTTAAATCCAAATATATATACAAGATTATTTTATCATTATTGAGAGACATCAAGAGCTATTACTAACTTGTCCTTCTTTACAATCTAGTCTTCCACCATTTTATTTGAGGAGTCTTAGCTTAGGGATTTTACTTAGAGAATCTAGTCTTATGGAGAATTCTTGGATTCATTGGGCTTTCTTATTGATCCTTACAAACCATAAAAAACTATTGAAAAACCCTTTTTGCCAAAGGAGAGATTGATTCTTGATGGGTTTGTCTTTAAGGTAAGTATTCTCTAACTTTGCTCTTCTCTTTAGTAGATATAAGTAGCATAAGTATTGGATTTCAAATAATATTAATATTATTCTCCATGCCTTAGGGTCTTACTCATACATATATTAATTGAGATTCTACTATGCATGTTTATTTCCATTTGTTTACTAACCCCCATATTATTCCACATGTATTGGTCAGTACTAGATTGTAATTATTTGCTTTACTTGTTATTAGTATAGTGAATTTGAAAATAACTGGATTATTTAGGGTTACTACTTGATTGTTCTTGACTAGAGGCTTTGGAACCCTCCCTAGTATTTTTTTTGTGATAAGATATCCCCTAATTGGGTATAGTGGATCCACATATTGGTTATGTTCCCAATTATCTAATGTATCCCCAATCAAATGTGTATGTATGATTTATATTCTCTGAGTTAGGATTGATTTATAGACATGATGAATTTTTGATTGCATACAATTTACCTCACTAACTAGGCTACCCATACCTAGAGGTGATCCCATTGTATTAGCTGGATGAGGTAGGTTTGAAGCACCACTACCTCAAGAGTGAAATTTAGACTGATAATAATTTTTGGCATACCTAGTGGGACTAGGATTCAAGTAATTAAAAATACTACTTATAGAATTTTTTGATCTCAAGGAGATAAAAACATTTCGGAGGTATAATAGAACTCAAATTTCATACTAAAGTACATCATAAGGTCTTTATATAATGGTAATAATAGTTTATTTTTGATAGTTCACTTTTCTATTTATTTTCTTTATGATGTTTAATGGATATGTATAAATACAATTGTTATGTTATACCTCCTTATCATCCCTACATTGAGCCTTATTATTCATATCATGATCCATACCAACCTTATCTTCCTTACCACCAATAGTATGTTGACCCTTACTAGTCTTATGTTTAACCTCCTCAACCTGGTTATCAGTCCTATATGACACTTCCCACCCCAAGTACACCTCCCTAAAAGCCTACCTATCCTTGTCATCAGTCTTGGAAAGATCATGATGCTCTTAGTTAGCATAACCATATTTCAAATCAGTCCATCTCAAACCTTAAGAAAACTCTCTTGGATTATGAGAAATATATGGCTGTGATTAATAAACAAAGAGGGTATAGTCAAGATATCCTTAGCCATCTCATTAAGAATGTGAGAGACTAATTGCAAAAAATTAAGAGAGAGAGGGAATCTATTATGAGGGATATTTTATATACACATAATAGTTTTAAACTTTTATCAAATACTGATGCTTTATATCTTGCATGAACCCATCATGACTAAATCTCTCTAAGTGCATGCTCTAAGGGGTGTACTAAGAAAGGGTTGGGTAGGCCGTTAGTGCTTTATAGGATTTTTTTACCTTATTTACACTCATTACCAATCTAACTAGATCCTAAAAACATTCCCCTAAGCTATTACTTCTCTTTTTCACACTCCTCCAATCATTTCACATCTTCCATACATGTTTTCTTCACCTTAATCTCTTTTCTATATTTTATAGTACTAGGTCAATTGTGTCAACCCTATACTCTTATTGATGAAACTCATTTAGGGTTTAGGTCAACTTTTGGATAACTTAGCCCATGACTTAGTGATTTTTGTTAATAACAATACTAGGTTAATTTGGTCGACCCTATTAGCTAATTATTTTGAAATGGATTAGGGTTAAATATACCTATATATACAAGATAATTTCATCATCATTAAGATACATAAAGAGATTTATTCCCTTTTACTTCTTTACAATCTGATCTTCCAGAGTTCTACTTGAGGAGTCTTATCTTACGATTTCTACTTGGAGAATACGGTCTTGTGGAGAAGTCTTGGATGTTTTGGCCTTTCTTAGTGATCATTATAAACCACAAAAACCTCTTGTGAATCCCATTTGGCTAAGGGAGATATTTATTCTCAATGGGTTCATCTTTGAAGTAAGTATTCTCTAACTTTGTTCCTATTTCTAGTAGATAAAATTAGCATAAGTATTGGCTTTTGAATAATATTACTCTTCTTTTCCATGCATTAGTGTCTTACTCATACATAACTTAATTAATATTATCTTATTTATGTTGATTTCCATTTATTTACTAACTCCCATATTGTGCCATAAGCTTTGGTGAGCACTAGATTAGATTTCTTTGCTTTACTTGTCATTAGCATAGTGAATGTGAAAACATAGGTCTTAGTTAGGGTTATAACATGATTGTGCTTGATTGGTGGCTTTGGAACCCTCCATAGTATTATTGATATAATAAGAGATCCCATAATTGGGTATATCAAATCAACATATTGGTCATGGTCTTGACTATTAATGTATCCCTAATCAAAACTATAAGTATGATCTATCTTTTCTAAGTTACGACTGATTTATAGACATGATGCATTTTTGATTGTATACATTCTGGTAAACTTGATTTGAATCTAACCCTTATAGTTTTTATTTCATTTTTATCATTATTTTATAATTTTATTTATTATTTTTTTATATTTGTGATAGTAGGTCAATAAGACCAATATAATTTCTAACTTCTGTGTGTAGGTTTAACACATAGTTGAATCAAAATGACTATATTTTATTTGTGTAGACCTTCATTAGATACATTTTAATATATTGAACATGTTGACATAGTACATTTTTTCACTTTTATACATACTATGGGTTGAATAGGTTTACATAATACTATTATTGAGCTCTAGAAAACATACTAAGTTGACTAGGCCAATATATTATTCTAATCAACTTCCAAAAAACATACTAGGTCAACCAAGCTGGTATAGTCATCTTCACAAGCTTCAATAAATAAAGAACTATAGAATTAGGTTGACCCAATTGACACAATTGGTAGAATTTACAAGTAACATTTGAGGCACTTCAATAGTATTTTCACATTCCTATGCATCTGCCAACCTACCAAGGTTCCTTTCTCTCTTTATCTGTCATTTTAGTTATTCTTTATAGTTATATTTTACATAGTTTTAAATCTTTTAAAATTCACACATACAGCCAACTAGGTCAACCTAGTTGACCTAGTTCTATATTTTGTCTTTTATTCAAAAGACTAGGTCAACCATACTAACATAGTTATTAAAGACCCTTGCTTTAGTAGTATAATAATGATATTATTTAATCTATTCTATAATTTTTGCATATACTATCATCTAAAATGACACTATACTATGTTTCAAAATTAGAACTAACATTTATATGCTAGTAATTTCTTCACACTTTCACTTTCAGTTATTTGCATTCTTAAAATAGGTCACATAGTCTAATTAGGTGTTTTTTCAATATACTATTTAGTTTAACTATTTTTATCATTCTTTCATGCACTACCAAATCACATAATCTCAAAATGCATTCAAAAATTTGTCTACCCAAGGCTTACCTACTTGGATTTCATCATTATTTTTTTAACTTGGTTTTATGGCTAAGTATAAACACATGGTTAATCGTATATATGGGTAAAGCACCTGACACCCTTATCACTAAAATATTGTGAAGTGAGGGTGTAAGCCCCAATACTATTGCCAACATAGATCCATTTTAGCCTAAACATCTTGAAACGATCCATAGATTGCTTTCTAGGTCCCCAATTATACCCAACTTCCTTATCACACTTAAAATAACACTCTAATAATCTAACAACATTTAGGATGACCACTTAGAATTTACTTTCCAAGTTGATTTCTTTCTCTTTGTTCATTGTGTGTTGTATTGAAAAAACTTGCATTGGCCAACATTGGTGTAAGGTTTTATGTTGTGTGCCTCAATTGGATCATCCTCATTGACCTAATTGATTATGTGTTTCCTTTCATTTTTCACTTCTAAGTACATTAAAAAAAATTCCTTACTTTTAGTACATTGTCATTATATTTGACATAATATTTTATAGACTTTTTTTCTCCCTAACTGTAGTAATAGGTTAACCCAGTTAACTCTACACTCTTACCAGGCTCTATATTTTCTAGTTTGTAGTACTAGGTCAACCCAATTAAATCTGTACTCTTACTGCTATCCTGTCTATCTAACTCAATTCTCTATTTCTCTTTTCTTATAATTTTATTTATTTTCTTCAAAACATCATGAACTCCAATACTAGAATCTTGTTAGACAACTTAAATCCATTTAGACATTGTATGGGGTACTCTTTCCTTCTTAGCTTTTCTTCCTCTTTTCAGCTTATGAGGCATCTTGTAATTCCCATCCACACATTACTCCATCCTTTGGGGCATATTTTGATGCCCACCCACATGTCATTTTAGACTCTGTATCATCTTGTAATGCCTATCCTTGCATATAATTACCCTTTGGGGCATCTTGAGACACCCACTATTACTTTCCATTACATGCTATCAAACAAATTCAAATTTAAGAAACCCTGTAGACACAAGCTTGTCTCTCACATCCTCATCCTTGATATAGACATTAGTGTATGATCCTTCCCTTCCTTTCATGTTCTATATATGTTATATATCTAACACTGTTTTTAGGTTACATAAATGGGTCTCACCTTTTGTAGTAGTTATCGCTTTTTACAAAACTTAGTCCTTCCTTTTTTGTCTCATTATTTGTATTATAAAACTTTGGATAGGACCTAATATTCTTCATGATGTACTATAGTCTCTTTATTTTATTTCTTTATACACACTTTTTGGCACCCCTTGGGTTTCTTTTCTGAGTTATAATGTAATACCATGGATATGACTTGGCCTTCCTTACATAATCCAATTTTTTCTTCCCCAATCTATTCTTCCACTAATTTTTGGAACCCTTATGGTTTTCTCTTTTATGAGTTGCAGTGTAAAACCATGGATAGGACCTAGCCTTCCTCATAAAATCACCATCTTGACATTCCTTTTATAGAATGTGTTTTTCAATGGTTACAAGTTTTTGATCCTTTGTTCTCAATTTTATATTTTGATTCTTTTGATAGATGGAATTTTCATAACAATCTATTTTATCATGTTTTCCTCTATTTCCCTCATTCTTACCATAATGAATCAAACTTTTATGTCATTGAATCTCTTTTTTCACCCTTTGTCACTTTTTTCCAATTTCAAGTAATTCAAATTGTTTCATGTTTAATTTCCCTTAATTTCGTTTCCTTTCACTCCACATTGGATAAAATAAGGTTGAAGTCAAGATAAAAAATTTATTTTACCTAGATTTATGAGACTCTTAGACACCATACTCTCTGAGATATTTTTCTTAGAAATTGAGTCCTATGTATTCAAATGAAATTCATATTTAGTACTCATGTTTGGTTTTCTAAATTTGTATGGAGGAATAGAAAAAAGTCATCAAGAAAGTTAAAATCCAAATCATTTGAAATAAAAGGAAATGATATACAAAAGGCAACATACAAATCTAAACACTCAAAATCACACCAAAATACTTGATTACAAGCACATCTATCTATAATTAAAGATAAATCTCATATTTAGCCTCAAAATAGAGCTATGGTCCATTTAGGTATCGTAGGATAGTAGATTGGAATAGGATAATTCAAAAAACTCTATGGTGCTACATAATTTCTAATTTAAGTACCCAATCTTCATAGTAGACCAATGGTTCTCTAAGGGGTCCTAAGGAATAGGGAACACATTATGGGAAGGTATGTACATTTTAATTTTCATGCATATATCCTTCGTGGGATGATATACATAATTTTTTGACTTAAGACTTGTGCATCTAAGATAAGTTATTTAGAGTCCTTAATGTTGAAAGTCCTTTTGTTTTGACAAACCTAATTTGAGTGTCTTGACTTTGATAAAGAGTTCCTCTATCTTGGTTTTTACTTCATTATCCCCTCTACCCATTTCATAACCCCCTTGATAGGCAATTGTGATTATAAATCTATTTCTCCTCTTCTTTACTTCCTTATTCACATCTTAAAAACATGATAGCACTAATTTATTTCAAGTTTATTTATCTTTAGAGCAAAAAAGCATTTTTGAGCAACTATGTATTACTTCATTTACACCATGGCTCTACATTTATATATGTGCCTTGATTTATTTTACCATTTTTCATTATTGTAGTACCCTTTTTGAGGACACCTAAGTTTGTTTCTACTTTCATGTACTTTTTCAATTATTGAGTGAGGTTGTCTTATTACTTTTCACTCATCAATGTTGCTCTCCCTTTTAAGCACCTTTTTCCATTAATGATTAAGGATTGTTGCTTCTCACTCATCAACATTGTTCTACCATTTTTTATTGACCATCTTTGTTTAAGTAAGTATTGTTATTTCTTTTACATTGATGTTTGATTACCATTATTTTGACATGTATACTTGGTTTGACTTGGTGAGTTTGTCTTTCTTACTTAAAGTTTACTTGTTTGAGTCTTTTGGTCTTTAGTAACATTGGATTTGTAGTTACATAATTTACATCTAACTTGGTCATTTTGACTTGGTCATCTATTCTAACATAGCACTTTTTAACCCATCTTCCTAAATTTCTATGTACGGCATATCCACATAGCACTAGTTATCTTGTCTTTCCCATATTTGTTTGTTTTTTCTCTTTAGTTTTATATTCTTAGGTTTTTCAAAAGTAGTCTTTGTACCATCCATAATCAAAAATACAAACACAATAGACAACCATAAAACAATAAATGTAAGTTAAGGAATGCATCACATTTTATTTTTAGTTATTTCACTTTTTGTCATTTAAATTTCAATTGTTTTTGCTATAAAATACTAAAACTTTTTTTTGGATCAATATTGTGTGTTACTATGTTCTTTCTCAAATAACCATCCCCTATTGTACCTGAGTGACAAATGATGAGATTTGAATGGGGCATATGTATACACATAATATTTTTTAACTTTATAAAATAATGACACTTTATATCTTGTAGGAACCCATCGACACTCAATCTCTCTGAGTTCACACCCTAAGGGGTGCACCAAGAAAGTGGTGGGTAGACCATTGGTGCTTTTCAATATTTTTTTTTAGTTATTACCACTGATTGCCAATCTAACCAACTCTTAAAAACATTCCCTTAAGATATTAATCCTCTTTCACATACTCCTCTAGTCATTTCCCATTTTTCACAACTATTTTAATCACCTTAAACCCCTTTTGATAGTTTAGGGTACTAGGTCAACTAGGTTGACCATGTACTCTTATTCATGAAACTCATTTAGGGTTTAGGCTAGATTTTTTCTAACCTAGCATGTGACCTAGCGGTTTTTTGTAAATAATATTAGTAGGTGGATTGGGTTAACCCTGTTGGCTAAATTTTTTGAAAGGGATTAGGGTTAAATCTACCTATATATACAAGATAATTTCATCACTATTGAGAGACTTCAAGAGTTATTATTTGCTTGTGCTTCTTTACAATCTTCTCTTTTACCATTCTACTTGAAGTGTCTTAGTTTAGGATTTTTACTTAGATAATCTAGTCTTCTAGAGAAGTATTTGATACTTTAGACTTTCTTAGTGATCCTTACAAACCACAACAACCTATTATAAATCCCATTTGGCTAAGGGAGAGATTGAGTCTCAATAGGTTCATCTTTTAGGAAAGTATTCTCTAACTTTTCTCCTCTCTTTAATGGATATAAGTAGCATAAGTATTGGATTTTGAATAATATTACTCTTCATCTCCATGTATTAGGGTTTTATCCATATATATGTTAATTGAGATTCTCTTATGCATTTTTATTTTCATTTTTTTTACTAACCCCCATATTGTGTCACAAGCTTTGGTGAGCACTAGATTAGATTTCTTTAATTTACTTGTTATTAGGATAATGAATATGAATAGATAGATATTAGTTAGGGTTATTATGTGATTGTGTTTGACTAAATGATTTGGAACCCTCCCTAATATCATTGTTATGATAATATATCCCAAATTGGGTCTATCAAATCCACATATTGGTCATATTATTGATTATGTAATGTATCCCCAATCATAAGTTTAAGTATGATCTATATTCTTTGAGTTAGGATTGATTTATAAACATGATGCATTTCCAATTGAATAAAAAATCATTCAAAACACACTGGTTATATGATAGACATAGGTGGCCTGATTTCAAGTGTAGAAGAGAAGTTAGTGGTTCATGAGGGATAAAAAAATCTAGTATTATCCTTCTCATTTTCTGTCACCCATTTGATATCTGTCTTCTTTTGATCAAACCATCCTTACTCAAAATAATAAGTTAGATGAGTTTCAAAACCTTCCAAGTTCCCCATAAGTTTCTCAAGCTTTCCCTACTTGGAATTTTATTCAAGAGACTATGTGAAAGAGGGAAGAAGTTCTTGTTAAAAGGATTGATTTTCGTGGTTCAAATTAGACTTGGTAGAGCCATTCCCTTTCTAATCAAATTAAAGATATTTATGATCAGATGAGACTTGATTTTAAATCTCACCTAACTAGACAAATTAAACTTACAAATAAACATTTATCTCACTTAATGGAAGTAACAAGAGCAATAAAATCTCAAGTGAAGGTGGTGGAGATATTTCCCAATCCTTCATTCATCCATAAAAATTCAACACACATTTTTACATAGGGAACACCTACCATCAAAATCCCAACTTGGAACCAAGTAGTGAAGTCTTAGGAGAAACAAGAGGAAGAGAGCCAACACCAACAAATTGAAGTCAAAATAACCTTGAGACTAGTCAAACCTCATTCCCTCCTCCCTAAGGAACCAAATATTTCCCATCTTGAAGGTTTATTGAATAAGGTTTTTAAACCAACAAGGGTGTTATATTGACCCCCAATCTAACTCATGAATACATCCATCACCCTCCCACCATCAACCTCATTGAGAAGGAACCTACCCACTAGGAGGTGAGTGAAGAAAGTTAAGATGTAGCAGTATTTTAGCTAGGTGATTTATGTGAGTTAGAAGAAGATATTTTTATTGGGTGACCTCATGGTAAACATAATTATAGATCAACCTTTAATGATGCATAAGAAGATGAACTTCAAGAACAAGGTGAGACATAAGTGGAAAACATATCAGATAGTCAAGAATAAGGTGATTTTTAGGATCTCCTTGATGACTTGGCCATTTCTCTCTTTCATAAAAATACTAAAGAGTATGTAAATGGGGTATTTGTCCAACTTATAGTAGTTTTATAATACAGAAACAACACTCAAGAGGTTTCATTTGGTCAAGAAATGTGTAAAATAGCATGTGAAATTGAAGAAGAAGGTAACTTTGAGGAGATACAAGTTGATTAAGTTGTTATAATGGATGAGGGAGCTTCTAATGATCTATCATAGGTGGTATAAATTTTCTTAGAGTTCCATGACCATGGTCAAGGATGTACAGTTTACAAATCCTTATTAATTTATGTTATGCCTAATTTCACATCATCTCCTATCAATCATGAAGAAGGTATACACAAACTATAATGACGTGAGGATCAATTAAAACACTTGTTTGAGATCATAATATTAGGTTACTTTATTCTAGAGACACGTCATGATCTAGTTTAAATTAAATAAGGTTGTTTCACAAAAAAAGATGAAGGTAACTCTCCAATCATGAAATTCTAAGAGGTTATTTCATTTGAAGGTTAATTGTTCAAGTTATTGAAATGAGGATATAAACCTCTCATTCCATTTTTAGGTGTCTTTTCACTCTTGGGGATGAAAACTAAACTTCATTGGTCTCAAGTTTTCAAAAATAAATATTCATCTTTATTTGAAGTTAGTAATAAAAACATGCCATAAGATATATCTTAGAATATTTAGCTTGATTAGGAATAGCCTATAGATGAGGTAGAAATGAGACTATTCATTTAAATTAAACAAGTTTGGAATGAATATGACTAGTTATTTGGTTCACATATATATCCTATGTACCTAAAACTAAATTGAGTAGGTCCAATTGTTATTCTAACAAGCTATGAACATGCCAACATCTCAAGATGAAAGTAGAGGTTCTCATTCCATGAGAAACACCTGATTGGACTTCAATTAACACATGAAAATATAATATCATGGTGCCATGGTGATCAAATAAACTTCCCATTTGATCTTGGTGGAGAAATAAGTTATTTTTAATCTAGTTATTTATGGTAGTTTAACCTTATATTATTTCTAATAAGTGTTTATCAATACAAGTGTGGTGTGTTTACTTCCTAATTTGTTTAGTTTCTTATCCTTATTATGTGTGAGGTTATTTTCAATTCTTAAAGGCTTTTTTCATCTAAAATAGAAGGATAAAGTTTTATTATTGGTCATGATTATCATGTGTGAAACACCCTATTCAAAGGATGAGATAGCTGATGCTCTTGACTAGCACACTAGTTGATCCTTACGAATCACAAAGAATGTTGATAATTTGGTCTCCCAGGTCAAATTTCAACCCCTATAGTTCAAAATTTTCTCATGAGACCCTCCAAGCTTATACATGGTGGTTTAAATTCCTTATGATGTCATCTTTTGGTCTGATTTTAAGCCTTTAAGATTTTTTAAGGTGTCATACTATGTGTTAAACATTGCTTGAGGGATCATCATATGATAGCATGTTTTAAATCTTTAGATGATGTGTTATGTTTTCATGGTGGTCCTTGGGTGACTATAAGGATTTCAAGTGACTTTTTAATGCTATATAATGGTGTAAACCTTATTTTAAAAATTTAGGGTAATTTAGAAAAAAATAATGTATTTGGATGGATTAAGGTTTCTTGTTCTCATCACATTTATTCTTTACTTATCTACTTATTGTGAGATATGCCTTGTTATCAAGATGTAGAAGGTGTCCAAGTCTTGTTTAAGTATTAAAATGAGGTCTAAAGTTGTATCCAAGGTTGTCTTCCATGATCTACTTATTCAAGCTTGTTTTAAGCTCAAATTAGCCCTCCAAGTCATCAAGTGCCCTTCAAACATGTCATATAAGTCAAAATTATATTTAAAAATACATTTATAGAGGGTTAACATTGAAATTATGAGTCTTAAATGGTTTCATAACTATTTCAAGTCACGACAAAGTGATCTATATACAAAGGAGGTCTATTTAGGGGTCAAATGTCATTTATTCAACATAAAAGGGCCCCACATGATTGAAAATGACTTTCAAAATTCCATCCATATATACCACCAACTATTTTCCATGTAATGCCAAATGACCTCAACTATAATTTATTACTCAGTCGGCCATGGATTTATGATATGTATGCAGTCGCTTCTATACTCCATGTTTGTCTAAAATTTAGTCTTAAAGGCTACACATACACATGCCAAATAGATAGTGAACCTTTTAAATATTTATACATTTTCAAAACACCATAAAATTATATTTTAAACTTAAATATTAGCCACTTACCTACACAACCCATTATTCACAATGTATCCTTAGTTTATGCAACACATAGATAAACTCCATGTTTTGTAATACCACCAACAATAATTCAATAGTTTACCTCTCCTTTTGAACTTAAATGTCTTAATAAAATGGGATATCATGGCCAAGGTCTAGGAAAACATGAACAAGGAATCATCAATCTTGTTGAGGCATATACACAACATGAAACTCAATGGCTAGGATATCAACTTACCCATCTTCATAATAAGCTTTCTTCCACCACTTCAAAACATAAATTTTTTTGTCCACCCACTATATTAGTTTACCACACTATTGATAATAATTTATCATTATCATTGATCTATCTTGATCTCATTTATGGCATAGCCTCACCAAACATGTTCACATTAGATGAATTATCTAATGATGAATCCCTCCTACAATGTTTTAGAGCATAAGAGGACCTCCCATAATGCTATCATAAAAATATATTTACTCATCATGAAAATTATCATGCCTACTTCAAGGAAATCCTAGATTCTCCCCAAGATATACCATTTGATTCAAATGATACTATCCCTACCACTCCCTATGCTCTTGATTGTTCCACATTACTTAATGACGAAATATTTAATTTAAATTTTGAAACTGACTAGGATCCTTACATTTTCCTATTATCCACTACCCTATGAAAGGAAGAAGATATATATATATATATATATATATATATATATATATATATATATATATCCATCAATATTTAACAAATTTTCCATAACTATTTATTTGGGCTTACTCAGATATGCTAGGAATTGATACATATATAAAAATCCATCAGATTCCATTATACTCAAGTGCTAAACCATTTAAATAAAAAAATCACAAAATTCATCCTAAGGTGTCTCTCTTAGTAAAAAATGATATATAACACCTCTTAGATTCTAGCTTCATTCGATTAGTAACAAACCCTGAATGGATTTCCATCATAGTCCCGGTAGTAAAACCTAATGGGAAAATTCTATGTTATTTTGATACTCAAGATTTAAATAAATAATTCCCAAAAGATGATTTCCCCTTACCTATTATTTACATGATTGTTGATTCCACAACTGGTTATGAAATTTTATCATTTATGGATGGTTTCACTAGATACAACGAAATCAAGATAACTAAAGAAGATCAAGATAAAACATCATTTACAACAACTTGGGGAAATGTAATATTATCATGACTTTTGGATTAAAAAATGATGGAGCCACATATCAACATACCATGACACATATCTTTCATGATTTGATTCACTATATTATTGAGGATTATGTTGATGATATATTAGCAAAATCAAAACAACAATAACATCATGCTATTGATTTATGAAATATATTTTAAAGACTCAAGTAATATAATGTTTGGCTCAAACTAAAGAAATGTGTGTTCAGAGTTACATTAGGAAAACTCTTGGGTTTCATTATTTCTTAGTATAGCATAGAGGTTGACACTAACAAAGTCAAAGAAATTATCGATATGCCACCTCCTAAAAACATAAAACAAATTCAATCCCTATAAGTCAAGATCTAATAAATCCTCCATTTTATATCTCATAATATTGATAAAACTCAAGAATTCACATGATTATTAAATAAAGATACAAAGTTTGTCTACGACCAAGCTTGTCAAGACAACTTTGATACAATTAGGAAATATCTTCTTGATACACCTATTTTAGTACCACCTATCCCTCATAAGCCTTTCCTACTGTATATCTTATAAATGGATCATGAATTAGGAGCACTCTCAAGTCAACATGATAATAAACATACTGAGCAAGAAATTTACTACATTAGTTGCACACTAGTTGATTATGATATAAATTATTTTGCAATAGGGAAACTATGTTTAGCTCTAGTTTTCACCGCACAAAAACTTTAAAATTGCATGATCAATAATGAGACTCAATTTATCACAAAATTAAACCCCTTAAAGTTCCTCATGTCAAAACCACATCTTTTTGTTCACATAGTGAAATGTGTTATATTATTAATAGAATTTGACTTAAATATAGTTCTCTAGAAATCAATAAAGGGCCAAATCATTGTAGACCATTTGGAAATAGCACAAATCATAGATATCAACCTCTTAATCAGACATTTAGACATGATTTTACTACTTATTCTACTCATTTAAATACTTAGACCATATTCTTTGATGGATCTCGATGCACATCTAGTGTAGGGGCAGACATTGTCTTTGTTGATCCTTTTGGTCACATGATTCCTATAGCATATTGATTAAGCTTTTCCTACACCAACACCATAGAATATGAAGTAGTTATCTTAGGTTTATTTTCCATACAATCCCTCAAAATCAAATCTATTCAAGTCTTTGGTGATTCCCAACTCATGGTCAACCAATTCAATGATGTATATCAGACCAAGGAAGAACATATTATAACATGGTACAATATTTATCATCATATTTTAATTAATTTTTGATATAAATTATATCAAAAAAAGATAAATAACATGTATATTCAAAGGTAAGGGCTTCATCTTTGATTCCTATTAACATCAATGATGATCAATCTATCTTCATAATTAAATGATTACAATCACCATCAATATCCAATATGAATCTGATCACATTATCTAATCCACTACACACACTTCAACCACTCTAGAATGGTTCTCTGACATCTATAACTTCCTAAACAAATCTATTACACTAAACACCTTCTCATGAAATGACAAGCGTAAAATACACAAATAAGCACTCCATTATGTAATCATTGGTAGGGACTTTTTCAAATGATCATTTGACATACAATTACTTAGATTTTTGACCTCAGTAGAAGCCAAAACTTCTCTTATATAGATACATGATAGTGAGTTTGGTGGTCACTTTAGTGGAAAGGACATGTCCCACAAATAATTTTTACAAGGCTACTACTAGCCCACGATGGAAGAAGAATGTTTACAATATACAAATTTATGTGATAAAATATAATGACATAGTAACCTAAATCATGCACCTTCACTATAATTACAACTTATCATCTCTTAATGGCCATTCATGTTATGGGGATTTGATCTTATTGGAAAAATTAATCCTAAATCCATTGATGGGAACAAGTTCATCATCATCACTACATAATATTTTACTAGGTGGGTAGAATCTATTCCACTTCAAACTAATATGGGGGAGGAAATTTTTAGTTCCTTATGACCCACATCATTTCATGCTTTGGCCTACCCACAGCTATCAAATCTAATAATGGAACCTCATTCAACAAAAAAACTATCATGAAATTTTGCATAAAATACAAGATTAAACACATATTCTCCACTCTCTACTACCCATAGGGAAATGGTCAAAAAAATTCCACCAATAAAACCATCAACATTTTGATTAAAATAGTGACTAAATTTGGTGATGATTGGTACAACCAACTAGTCTTTGCTTTATGGGATTATCACACAATTATTTGTACACCCACTGGAACCACTCCTTAATCACTCATTTATGGAATAGAATTAGTTTTACCATTAGAATTATAAATAACATCTTTGCATGTCTCCCTTAAAGGTATTCTCACTAATGACTAGTTTCATGAAAGGCATATACACCATCTTGAGCAACTAGACAATACACACATTTAAGAAGTAGAACATCTTAGAATAGACCATGGATATATACAATGATCCTAAAAAAATTGAGTTAACACAAAAGAATTAGAAGTTAATGATCTCATTATTAAAGAAAATATTTGTAATGTTAATGCCAAAGAATAAACCAAAGGAAAATTCAAACCAAATTGGCTAGGCCCATATATCATTACCAAAAAGCTTAGCCATAAAGTGTATCATCTAGCTTCACTCAAAGGAAAGAAACTCAAAAATAAAATTAATATTATGAATTTATGTAGATTTCATGTATAATATGTCATGTCACACACATTTATTACACATCATCTCTTATAATCAATTGCACATAGTTCCTTTTCAATTACCTATACATAGTTTCTTATGCTTGATTGTACATAGTTCAAAACTTTCAAAAATTTAAAAACAATACAAAATTTCAAAATAAAAAAAACATTCAAATATTTTAAAAATACCAAAAATATTTTGATTGTAGGAATTATCCATGATTTACATTGATATTACTATGTTAGACTTACATTTGTTGTTTTATGCTTATTATTTGTCGATTTACTACATTACCATGCTTCACTCGATTTTATTTTTAGTGTGTGAAATAACATATAGATCCTTGATTTATTTAGTCTACCCATTAAGGAGGAATAATTATTATACATTCAAGACACACATTGATATACATACCCACTGGGGGCATATTCTGCATGACTACACCATCCAAGTTATGTCATTCCTACACCACACATTCTAGTTTCATGTTGATGTACATTACTTACTTGATTACACAAATTACTCTATCGACACTCACTAGTATATAGAACTTATGTATTTATTAACATATACCTAGTATTGTATTCACATTTCTTTCATACTTTCTCTCTTACTTTGATTATTTAGATGTGATTATATTTCTAGTTCCTTACATACTTTCTTTTCTTGCTTAGAGTAGCTAGATTGTTTGCATTTACTAGTTCTTATTTATCACCTTTATGTGCCTTAGGATATTTTAAAATGTCCTTTTCTTATATTCATGTTTGTTCCTTAGGACATTTTCTAATATCCTTTGCCTGTACTCCTCTATATGATTGTGGCTTCCATGCCAATTTTGATTGTTTCAATTATATGTGTATGTGGCATTTGAACATGCCTTATATAATTTATTTCTAGTTTGAGTGACATGTGCCCATGTCCCTTTTTTACTTGGACCCTTGGCCACCCTTTTATGCTTCTTAATTCTTGCCTTGTGTTCTTGTTTCTTGTTTGATTCTCATGATTAACAATGTCATGATTCACATCATGCATTTATCTTACTTTTTTAGATGTCATGAAAGACATCATGCTCCATCCCTGTAACTAACAACTAACAACTAATCAAAATTTCATTTCTATTTCATTACATTACACATGCCATTAAATTTTTACATCTATCTAGGCATACCCCTATTGATCTAACAATCTCTCAATACAAATCATGTTATATATTGAGATATTTTGTTGATTATCATTACTATACCATGTATCTTTACAACATAAAACACTTGTATAGATCATTTTTTTATGGAAATCATTACAGGGTCTTCATTCCTACCCTCTGAAGAGGGGCAAACAAATAGATGTCTTGTCATAGAGATCAGAGCTCCTAAAGGTTGAAACAATAGTTTCTAGAACACCCAAAACAAAAACCACACATCAAACCAATGATAACAAAATAGGTAAATAGTCAAGAATCTAGAATAGTTACTAGATTTAGCCTTAGACAATAGCACCTAACTTGGAAAATATAACTAGTACCACTAGTGTCCAGTTTTAGCACTCCTATCTAAATAATAGGAAAAATAAATTTTCTAAAAATAGACAAAAAGGTAAGCTCAGTTATAATTTTGTTAGTTATAGTTCAAACCAAATTCAATAATTTCAATATACTTTTGCTAAAAAAATCTAGATATAAGGCATCATGTGTGACATGATAGCTCTCACTTCCAATTTTAGATATGATAGTTGATATTAATTCTAGATCATAATCTATGTTTCAAAAACTAGTGATTAGGGGCAATGTCCATGACACATTTCTTTTCTTTGATTTTCTTTTTGAGTTTAGTATTACCCATGCATTCTTAGTAGTTACATTATTTATTCCATCTATAGATGATTGGCATCATTTTGGAATGGCTTTCATACAAGAATAACTTCCATAGTTCCTAAGTTCCTGAGTGGATATAATATAAGCCTAATCTCCATCTTTTAGAATGACTAAGAGTTGCCTAATTTCTAGCATACATTTGACTATCCATGCCAACATTTTTAGATCATAGTACATTCATGAGATTCAACTACCATCTCATAATACATACATTTCATACTATTATCAATTCATAGCTTCACTTTATGGGGCAATGATTGATCCAAAGGACTAGATAGCCTTTATATTCTTGAGCCACCTATTTAGAGGGATTAGACACATAGTCCAAACATCGATCAACACATATAAGACCACCTAGATTCACTTACTAGGTGATGATGGAGCTAAAGGGATAGCCTTTTCATTCTTGATCCATTCTTGGTAAATTGAACACTCAACTCTATTCACAATATTACTCTTGGTTCAGTACACATCTAACATTAATCATCATAATCTAGTATCAGTTAGCATCAAAATAGGTTTTTATTTATTTGTGTACTTGGTGATGTGTATTCATTCCTTTTTCTTCCTCTCTCTCTTACCTAGTTTTGTATATTCTTATTTTAGATATAGTGTATCTAGTAATAACTGATCTACTCTTTGTTTTTCTTAAAGATTCATACTTCACAACATGCTCTCTCTATGCACACCCAAAATCACACAACTTCTTAAGATTCATCATTACATGTGAGTTCAAGTACGCTTTCTATTATTCCTTTATCCTAGTATTTCACTTTACTAAATCACTAGAATAAAGGGGGGGGATGTAGTCGTCTAAAATGCAAAAAAATGTAACTTCAGTGTGGCTAATGACACCTAACCCATAGGTCCTTCTTTCTTTCTTTCATGACCCTATTAGGCTTATTTTCATTGATTCTTAATCATATGTAGCCTTTAAAACTTGGTCCTAACTCTCCCAAACTACTCTTTTCAAGATAAATCATCTCCCTAGGTCTCATCTCCTCAAGATAGTAGCAACACACTTGGACTATAGTACCAATACCATTCCTATCTACTTTTGGCACTATTTCCCAAGTCCATTTTTGGCCCCTATGGTCAATTTCTTCTAGTTCCCCATCCTTATCCTTGTCATCTTATTGTGAATACATTTAACCCATGACCAATAGATCCCTATAAAATCCTATTCAAATATCATTTGGAAAGGATTGGCAAATTATCACTGAGCAAGTAATAATATAAGCAAGACTACTCAAGCAATATTCCCTATTCTTTGCATATAACCAACCAACACACTTACAAGCTTATTCAAGTCCTTACACCAATCCCTGGCCACCTCAAGAACATCTAGTTTAGTATTTTTCAACTTCATATACATAATTTCACAAAGCACATCAAGTGGGAGAACTACATATGGCTTGATCCCTCTTAAGAGTATTGGTATGTAGGCTATGTGCCCACGCAAGAGGTGTGAAGCACGTCTAGTACACACTACACACACTATCCCACCCCTCTTTCTCAAAATTGGTCAAAACATAATGGAAGATAGGGTTTTAATAAATAATATACTCTATATGGAGCTATATATATTTATAGCTGGCAAAACTTTTTAGATAGGGTCACACAGACATAGCGAACAAAACCCAAAAAGCTTAGATCCTCAAGATAATAGTGACAGAGGTGGACTATGGCACCAGTGCCACTAGTATCCAATTCTAATGCTCTTATCCAATCAAAAAATGAAGTTCAAATCTAAATTTATGATAGTGTCACAGTATTGCATAGTGAATCCAACCATTGTCTCAGTCAAATCAATTAGTTTTTAGCTAAGTTTTGCTTTCTTCTTCTTTTATTTTTAGAAAATTTTGAATTATAATTAATTTATATAAATCAGTAGCTTAATTATTATCTATTAATTTACTTTTAAAATTTTCTACTTATACCCTTTAACAAAATTAGGAATAATACACCAATATTCTCCAAATGGTTAAAATAATGACACTAGCACCACATGGCTCTAGTGTCCTTAATGTGGTGCTAATGTCCAACTTCTAGAACACTGGGTACTAAGGATTAATATTCATAAATGAGGGGTTAGAACTATGTTTGAGATAAATAAGAATGCTTGTATCCCACATGAAGGCTAGATAAGTGTGATAATAGGCTCTAGGATAGGTCTAGGGATAATATAGTGATATGTAGTCTCAAGTATCACTTTTAGCACTAAAATAACACTTTAGGTGATTAAACTTTATGTAATTCAATTTGATAAAAAAAGGGTTTAGTAAGCTTAACAAGACTAGGTGACATAGTAACACATTTAACACCTTAGGGGGAAAAAATGATGAATAGATGATCCATATAGTTAAATTTCTCTCACTTGGTATCCTTTTAGTACTACACACCATTATGCATATAAAATTTCTCTATCATAGGATAGTTGAAGAAAATAAACTTGAAGCAATCTCAATTATCATGTATAAACATGTAATGTATACATATAAGAATCACTAAAATCATATTATCTCAACATATTATGTGAATCAATTATAATGTATAAGTACACATTTTATTATACAACATGATATAATTTTAAACATAAAAAAAGATAATTATAAATTACATCCTACTCTTTTCCATTAAATCATAATCACACTACCATGTATAATTTCTCTCAATGGATTTGTTTGGGTATGAAACTAATGATTTGATCAAACCTTATCCATTAAAATGTGATATCAACACCACTAACTTAAAATTTTTATATCATACATGTCCTTTAACTACCTATTATTATCATGATTTAGTTTTTTATCCTAAAGTTCAAAATTTGTGATAAAAGGATAAAGGTTGTGTATCACTCATTTGAAAAGAAAAGAGTTATATACATCAAATTATATATAAAATATGTAATCATGTATACTAAATTTCTTATATTATGTCATCATATAAATATTTTATCATTCGCATTATTGTGAAACATGTATCTCAAGATATATAAGTGTTATGCCAAGTAGATATAATAATTGGGCACACAATAACAATCATTACATAATAAAAATTAATGAATAATCCAAGCAGAATATGCATGATACAAATCATGAAATATCACATAATATAATAATGAATTATATAAATCTTGGAACCATAAGGTAATTAACCATCATATAAGTAAACACATGTGCACATAATTTCATGATCATGACACAGACAAGCACTCAAACATAACTTGAATCTAACCTAACATAGACAACATGTCCATAGCACAAAATATAATATAATTAACATAATAGATGCATGATTTGACAACACATAATCAATGATATCACATAAATATACAAGGTATAAATCAATGTAACATGCATCAATGGTTACATAATGTCACACACTATAATAATTAGACATTGTAATACACAATCAATGATCACACCATGTAATTATTTTGTCATATTTATAAAATATATGAATTAATTAACTAATTATTTATCCATTTTTTATAAAATTAGAATGTTAAAAATATGAAATAAATGACACAAACCAATTTTTTATTTATTATATTTTGAAATATGCTAAAAGAATAAAATTATAGAGAAGAATAATTTAGTTAGAAAATAATAATGTGGGACTATAAGTGAAACTATGAAATTAATTTTGTGTCTCTATATTGACATTGTGAATCAAGAAAAATGTTTCTCTTAGATTTAGAATAATGCCACTAGAATTGGATAGGGGGATTCTACATTGTTTTCCTTGGTGTGCATTATCTCATGTCATAGTTTTCTCTCTATGATTGATATGACATGTTCCCTTTATCTATGTTTTATTTGAATATGTGATATTTATTGATTTATTTTTATAAATAATTGTGTACCTTATTTTTCACTTCTAACCCTATCATAATAGACCATGAATTATAAATATGGTAAAATGTAAAATTGGGTTAGCAATTAAAATTATGTTAGACCTAAAGAACCCCTCTATTGATCATTTCCTACATACTAACTCCTAAGAGGGATCAAAATCCATGTATTTCTCCCATGCTACAATGGTATGTATGAAACACTAGTGTAAAATATTAAATTTTAGTGAAATTAGAGTGTGATTAAGTGATTCAATAATGACTTACGGATTTGGAGGTGTATACAAACTTAGTTTAGGGATAATAGGGTTGTGTAGACTCTACATTAGGGGAAATAGGTGATTTTATCTTAATATTTAGTTAGATGTTGTGATGATTTTCAATAATATGAGCCTCTTGATGAAAAATGGATTAAAAATATGGAGTGGTTAATTAGGAATTACTTCCAATGGGGAATTCTAAATGTGTGGTGCTAAATGTGTGGGAATACATATTTGGTAATTTTAAATTTGAGAAAATATTAATTATTTGGAAGGGGGACATGACCAGTGGAACTAGATAGGACTAGGAAATGAGATAATCCAAATGGAATGGCCTTGTTTTAAGAGTGGAGAAAATGAAACTGAAAGTGTGGATCAGTCTGAAAGTGATTTTAGGTTGATTTTAAAATTGAATAAGAATGTTTAGAGTTATATTTTACTTAATAATTAATGGCCATCTACATAATAAATGAATGGAGGGTGGTCAAGAACCATGGAATTAGGCATGAGTGAAGTGTGTATAAGAAGTGCCCATTAATTCATTATTTTAAAAATAAATGTTAATTGATATGTATAAATTCCCCCCACCTTATTCTAATAACTAATCAATGCAAAATTATTAGATTAAAAGGAATAAATATATGCCTAAACTTACCTAAAAATAATATCCTTGAATTTAGGTCACAATGTTGAATTGTGCTTCACAAATAACCTATAATTAAACATGTATAAAATTAATCATTAATTAAGATAAATATCAAGAAGTAAATAAAATATAACCTATATATCTAATAGTAAGGAGTAAATACACCTTAAGCACACAATAGTTTCAATGAGTATTGGGGCATGGATATCCCACCCAAGTGTTTCAATGAATAAGAAATCTCAAAGTGTGCTTTACTCCATCTTTGCACATTCTCGGTAGATAAAGTAACCTAGAATCCCTATATGAATTATAATAGATATTTATAATGAAAAAAAATGATGAAAATTTGGTACAAAAATGTGAATTAACTATTTCATATGAAATAAGGTTCATTTCTATTGTAAAACTCATGCAAAATATAGTATGATTTTATTCTAGTGCATATAATGTACATAATGACAAGTACTGACATTTCATCAATGAAACTAGCACAAAACTTAGCAAAGAGGTGGCTATGTGTTTCACACATGCCCCAAGTCTTATATCCAAGTGTATATATTTTGGAACTAAGTAATATCAAGTGAGTTTCTAAATAAAACATATGTGCAAATCCTAGAACACATGTTATGCATGATGCCCCCATTTTGATAAAATATGATAGAAATTTGTGTAAAAATATGAAACATATTTATGATAAATATAGTATTTGATCTATAGACTGGCACTAAGAATTCTATAAATTGTTAATTTTTTCTTTTCACAATAACATCATATTTTTATTGACATGCCAGTTTGTACCCTTGTCTAAATAGAGTGTTATTATTTAAAACTAATTTTTAGGTGATTTATGGGTATAAACCTGATCAACTCTATAAATATTGTTAATTTATGGCTATCTTGTATATTTTTTCAGCTAAGTCTCTAAGATAAGCTATTGTGTATGCCCCCTCATTTTAAGGTGAGTTGTCAAGCCTATACAATAACTTAGCTCAAAAAAAAAAGGTGATGAAAGATATGTTTTGAAAACATCTAAATTTTAATAATAAATATAAAATTAAAAGCATGGAATCATCATATATAAAATGAGCAAAAAAGGTTTAATTATATGTATATGGAAACAAACAAACATATTAAAATAGTCAAGATAGATGTAAGAAATTAGGCATGTAGATAAGTAATCAAAACTAAGTAATAAAAGATGAATATAATTACTCAGTGACTGATGCACGATATTTATCATGGCATTGAGATATTCATGCAATCAAAAAATTAATAAACAAGTGTAATGTTCATGATGCGTACACATAAAGATCATAATTAAATAAAATAAAAAAAATTAGTAGAATGCTAAGTGTCCACATATAAGGGACATAATAAAATATCACTCAACAAAATAGAAACATATAATAAGATTATATTCACACACAAGGACATGTTCAAATTCCCACTATCTAGAATAGTGAATATATATATATATATATACATATACATATATATATACATATATATATATATATATACATACATATATATATATATACATATATATATATATATATATGTATATATATATATGTATATCTATATATATATGTATATATATGTATATATCTATATATATATATATATATGTATATATATGTATATATATATATATGTATATATGTATATATATATATGTATATCTATATATATATACATATATATATATGTATATATGTATATATATATAGATATACATATATATATATATATACATATATATATATATATAAGACATGAAGCATATAAATAAACATGAAAATCATGCAAGAGTAAATGTAATTGATTAACATAATCAATCCATAGAATCATTATAATCATAAAACTAGGGAGATATTAAGATATCAATGAGAAATTAAGTAATAAATATTGATATACTTTTTGTAATGTAAGAAACTAGGGTATGAACAAGAAGGGATAACCAAATAATAATATAACTTGTGTATTATATGTCCCTAGTGAGCTTGTTGACGAACAAGAAAAATGTCAGAGGATTTTATCTTATTTTGATCTAAAAATTGATAGCTTGTGTTGACTGGGACATGTGCATTGGAATAAAAAAATAGTGCATTGTGTTACTATTTGGGCAAATCACTTTTGTCTATTCAAAATTTATGGGTTTGAAATGGTGTCATAACTTACAAATATGTCTAGGAATCATAACCTATATGTTATGCATGCACTCATATGAATTTTTGAATAGCATTGACATAAATTATATATATATATATATATATATATATATATATATATATATATATATATATATATATATATATATATATATATATATATATATATATATATATATATATATATATAAATTACTAAGTATATTAGGAACAAATTAATTGATTCAAATAAAGTATGCAAAGCATGCATAGGTCTTGATTTTTTTAATTTTATAGAATATTTGAATTTTTTGTATTTTTTAATATATGAAACAATGTGATAATCTATGAATCAAAAAACACATCCAAATGATGTGGATAATCAAAATATGGATATGGTGGTATATCATCGAGTGTTGGATAATAAATCTTATCAAATTACCATATATAATCATGATTATATTCATCATACCATTCATGGTTTATAAGTGTATCCTTATCTTTTGCATTTTTCTAAATCTTGTGAATTCTTATGGCATTTTTACCTATTGTGTAATAATCCTCATGTGTGGATTTTGGATTAAACAACTTTGAAATCTATTTGTTAATTTTGAATATGTGATAGTCATTCATACCATTATGAATAATGTGATTTTTAATATCATCAAATTTTAATGTAAGGGATAATGGTAAATTTAGCTTATGTTTCATTTAACCATTGTTGATCCTATGTATCACCAATATGATTTTTATGTTTTCATAATGAAAAGTAGTTTATCGACAAATTTTGGACCTCATGTAATTGGTAGTGTGATATGACCTATAATATTGGAATATATAGCTTTCTATAATTCATCTTGATCATGACTTATGTGTTGAAGAAATGAAAGTGTACATATATTTGACTATGTATCCTCATATATTTCCACATGTTGTCTATATTCATTCTCAATAAAAACTTGAATAGTCAATGGATTCCCTATGTAATATTTATAGTTTATGAGTATGTGACATAATTATTGAGACCTATTAAATTATAATATGGGTTTTATAATCTAAATAATGACTTTAGCCTTATATTTCTTAGTATTTTATTGTAATTTTGCATAAGTATCCATGGCATGACCTATAATTATTCAAAAGTGAAAATAGGTTTTCCCTCTTGATTTGATAATTTGTTGGTGTATCTATGTCATATTGTTTTAAAATAAATTAATTACCTATAAAATAAAATATATAACATCAAATGTGGCTTATCATGTGTATTATTAGAATGCATTCTTATCACTGGTTATATATCCATGATTTTTGCATTATTGATTAAATCTATAAATGGTGACTTGTTCAAACCCATAATATATTTATCTATGTATTATTCCTCATATTAATGATAAATTATATATTTGAAAATTATATTTTTCAATGGTGCCCCTAAAAATAGTATGTGTTGTATCTATATTGTAAAAAATATTATTTCTTTTGTCAACATGTGAAATTAATGTTTTTCCTTTATCTATATTCACCAAAATGATTTCTTTTGAATTATATTTATATTATCCTTGACCAACTAGTGTGGAATTAAAATCACATAAATAATCATTAATATTCATTGGTATTACTTTTTTATCATCAATAGAAGTATACTCAGAATAATCATTAATGTCTTTTATAAATATGAAACTTAGATCTTCTGAATTGACTAGTAAAGATAATTCTTGTACCTTTTCCTCTTGTTATACCTTTATGAGTGTTGTGGTTCTAATATACCTATAGATTTTAAATTTTGATAATTTTTACTAGATTAAACAACCTCATATGTGTAAATTTTTTTATAGGTATGATCTACGATGGTGACACTATAATATATGGTTCCTATAAACACTCTATTTTTATCACTTCCATGTGAAAATTGTAAAATGGAAGAATTGTAAGAAATTACACACAAATTTGTCTTAATTAATTTGTTTCTGTAAGATATGTGATCAAATTCACTTTGGGACATACCTAGGTAGGATAATTCACCATATTAGGTCTGTTCAATTATCATTCTAGTCAATTTCTCTAGTAAATTATTCTATTCTAATCAATTCACTGATTTCCCATCATTGATAAATTAATTCAATTAATTTCATCTTATCTAAATAATTTTTATAATTACATTTATATTTCAAATATAATTATAATTCACTTTCATTTAGTTAATTCTTATTTTCCCTCCAAGAGGTATCTTCATTCAAGAAATAATCTTGAGATCCTTTGAAATATTATTTTGTGAGATAATCAATTTAGTAAGTGAATTAACCCTTAATGAATATTGTGATATATTTTAAGAGAATTTCTCAACCTTTGATCTTTGGAAAAAAATGAAGGGCCCACATTGGTGATCCCATGTGCCTTCTTAAGAATGATTCTCCACCCTTTATCTTATAAATGAGATGAAGGATATAAATGGAATCTCAATAATATATTATAATAATAATTATCCACCATATTGTAAATAATATGAATATCTTATAATAATCTTCTTTATATGTTTTCAAAGACCATCCTCCACCCTTAATATTGAGTAAGTTATAGGACTCGCATTACTAATCCATGTGTTGATCCATATGCATTATTGAGGAATAATTTTCAAATATTCATCTTGATTTAAAGGTGAGGGATCCTCATTGATCCTAAAATGTTAAATATACATACTTTCATTTCAAGTCAACAAGATCAAGTTATACAATGAAATGTTAACAATTTTTCAAGTCCCCTTATGCATCACCTTTTTTTATTTTTTATCAAGTTTAAATGGTCCATAACTTTAAAGGATATATTTCAACATGAATTAGCATTGAAAATAATCTATCAACATTAAATTTGATCTAAATTATACATAAATATGAGATCTAATGAATATTCACATTGCACTAGTTTAATCTTAGCATTATTGTTTTAGTCTTTGTATGATCACAAGGTCTTAGAATCAAGTATGTTTATTTTGATTGGTTTTAGATAGAATTAGATAATATTTTTGAAAATATTTATTTTTAATAATATCATGGACACATATGGCATGTCTGATGGGATTGGAAACCCACACCTTTCTTTTGATCATATTTAGAAATCTTCTTTTGAATAAAATCTGATTATTTTAGCTCATTTATGTTCATCTTTTCTACTATATTTTATTTCTATGTATCAATAAATTCATTCTAATAAAATGGTGAATTTTATTTTTTTATATTAATCAATGATATCGTCTATTAATTTGTGAAATTGTCTATGTTATTTATTCTTTATTTTCTGTACAGGTGTCATAATTGATAAAATTATCTACAAATTGGCAAAATTGACAAAGCAATCGATAAAATCAATTGAAAAATTTAAGAAAAACACTCATAGGTCTATTTTATTTATAATAATTGAATTGGTCACTATTTCACTAAATTAACTTGTATTTTATCAAAATCAACTTATCTTTCAGCAAAATTGGCAGATTAATCAACAAAATTGAAATTATAATTGGCAAAAAAAATTATGTTCATTATTTATCTTATTTATTATACCTATGAGGGTTTTTATATTCAGATAAATATTTATATTATCAATTAAATAATTAATATAATCAATTAAATTGTCTAATAATTCATGAAATCACTCATGTATATCACAATCTAATTTTTATCTTTTTAGCAAAATTATTTCATTATCAACAAAAATGTTCTATTATTGATGAAACTATTCATTTTATTTGGTGAAATTTCCTTTATATATATTTTTATATGTTTTTTATTTTTGGTTTTATAAAATCAAAAAATTGGTCCTAATAAATGGCAAATTTACCTCTATGTGTCAAAATCTAAGATTTGTAAAAACATAAAAAATCAACTTCCTTCACTTGTTAAAGACCAACCCAAAAAAAGCTACTTACCTTGTTTGTTTATATGTTCTAAAAAGTGTGTGGTGATTTATTAAAAAAAATATTATCTAATCAAATTTCCTTTGGTGTCTTAAAAATAATTCACATCTCATTTGGGTTATAGGAAAACTTGCATAATTTCTAAGCTTTCTCATTTCATACAAGTTTTCTTGTTGATTCTTATTTATTGAGTCTTTTTAGAGGATATTTTGTGAATATTATCTCACATTTTTGTGACTCATAAATTTAAGGTTCCTATTTATTTTAATCTCAAATATTTACCTACCATACTCTTCACTTTCCCTTAGTAGGAATTATGCGAATAAAATTGGCATTACCTTCCCTTTTCTTTTGGCTATGTGGGTTATATTTCATCACCTTCTCACAAGTATTTATGGAAAAATGACTAGGACATAATTACTCAATATTCATACCAAGCCCCATTTGTCTGGTGGGGTATATTAATTAAATAGTGTTTTCACCATGAAGGCCTAGCATTGGGCTTGGACAAAATCATGTGAGGATTGAATCCTGGGGAGTTATTTATAAAACTCAAGGCCAAGGTGTAGTACCCTTGAAAGGAGGAATTTTTAAATAATATTTAACTTATTTTTTGACAAAATTGTTCCCATGCACCACCTATTATGGGTTGTATATAGGAACTATCTACAAAACTAAGTAAAATATGATTATGTCCTAATTTTTATTCAAACCCTTATTACACTCTCAACACTTTATCAACCTATAAAAAAGGTTTATAAATATGGTTTTGACATACATATCCACAACCTGATAAGTGGTTGAGTATTTCCTAAGTTTTCATTCTAAAAAAGGCTAAAACTACATGTATTTCTTCCACATATGTGTATATGTGCTCAAATTCATTCCATTATAATGTAATGAAAATATTTGGCTTTTAAAGCTTGATAAAATGAATATTAAACATTGAAATTATTCTTTAGAATTGGCCTTTAGGATTATTTCTTTCATTTATTTTCATATTTGAAATATTTTTTATAGTGCCTCGAGGTTGTACATATATATTTCTCAACGTGCAATTAATTTTCAAGTAAATACCAAGTGAATAATTCCTTAGGATTTTATTGTATTTATATGACTCTTTTGGTCATTACCATACATAACCAACTTTTTAAATTTGTAGTCCAACATAGAGGAGATATATGAATTCAAAAAGTAGCCACTAGATAACACTAGGACAATACTGATGAAGGCAACAAAAAAAATAGTAAATTCCATTGTCTAACTATTAATAGCATATTTCTTGAAGGAATAATCAATTATATGGAAAGTTGAGATAATTTATTTAGGATTTAAATAATTTGGCATAGACTAGGGAGATCCTAAGTATGAGTGACAAAAACTTGGGAAGGCCAAAAATATAAATAGATAATGGATAGGAGATAATGTGAGAAAGATTCAAATGTGCATGCATAAGTCATGTATGTCAAATATAGATTAAAACTAATGTTTCCAAAGGTATAACACCTAAATTTTGTGTCTAAAAATTCCTTCATTTTAATATAGTATTTAAAATTATATTTTAAAAAGAAAAATAAATATAGTTTGTACATGTAGTTGATTTAAAACTATGTTAAAAAGTAGGTCCCAAATATCAAACATAATTCATGTAAAATATCCATGGAAACATTAATAAATCAATTTCCACTCATGATAACAATATGAAATAATCTACATTATTGAATTATTTGATATTTAACAAGTAAATAACAAATACAATTATGAGTATGTTAACCATGTGACCCTCTAAATTCATTTAATAATTCTATGGGGTGCCATAAGGACATGTCACTATTAAACCATGGGTTGATAAGTGAATTCCTAAACCATAATTAGAGTCTAATAAGTGTTATAGGTTGAGTGACATATAAATTTCAATTTCACCCTTAAAATTATCATCATAGCTCTCCTAGTGTAAACATGTACAAAGTTCATATGTAAAAGGTGGATCCTTGTACAAATGTTTTTTTAAAGGTATAACACCTCATCAAATTTTTATTTAAATGAGAAATTTTTAATAGACCATTATAGATATATTTTATATTAAAATTACTTATGTAGTGTCATTCTTCCTCAATATAAAAATAGAAAAAATATTTTCATGAATAAAGTTTATAACCATAATATAATCCATATGTACCTCATTGTGATATATTATGAGATAATTTATGGCACCCAATTTATTATGATAAATATGATGACCTATTTAATTTGATCCCTATAATTTGATAAATTCATTCAAGTTGATATATGTAATATGTCTCATAGTATCATAAAATTTGACACCTATCCCTCATTATCCTATAAAATTCCCCACATATTCTTCATATATGTTTAAATATTTCAATCTAACACAATCTAAAACTAAATCTATCTCATTTAGATAATGTAATGTGTCATAAAATCTAAACAGACTATTCATCAAGGATTGATTTTCTATGACAATCCCACTAGTATTCCCCCATTTTGAGGTGAGGTATTTTTTTCAATGTTTAATGTCAATATTATTTCAGGTTATTTTATTGATTTTACAAAATGGAAGTGGCTTAAATCTGACAACATTTGAAAATTCACTTTATGATGGGTGATTTTCCTCTACATTTGAGAGGAGCATGTCTCTTATATGATGTGGGTTTTTGTATTTTATAGCAATTTTAACTTAATTTAAAAAAGGAAGCAAAATTTGGAAAATATAAAAATAATGAGAGTAGATGGAAGGGATAATGAGAAACTTGTAATAAATCCAATTCATAAAACCACTTATATAGCCCAAATTTTAATGAAATGAGTTAGAATATTTTTTCCAATGTGTGAATGGAAATAAAGAATAATAGGTATAATTATATAAATAATGGTTTCTTGAAGCACAAATTACACTTCCAAATCTTAATTTATGTGATTGGATAAAATACCAATCAAAAGGATTCACAATATAGAGTTTATAAATTCCATATTTTATCATACAATAAATATAATATAAAATTTTAATGGTTTATATGTGCATGAACAAAAATACATGATTATATAAAATAAGAATATTAAAATATGGTAGGAAAAATTGACATCACCATATTACTTTTAATGCATTCATAACTTCTATGAAATAACTAGTTTATACATAAAAGCAACTCTTTCTATGAGATAAGAGAAAAAAAAGAAACAACCTTATATAATCCACTTCATATTTTTTATTATTTATTTCCTTCACAAATTAATTTCATAAATACATGAAACTAAGACAAACAAAGAGTTATGTTTAACCTAACTATAGTTATCCTTTGTTTTTATTTTCTTTTTATAACGGTCACTCTATTACATAATACAAATATCAAATTGATTTTAAGACTTTTTACATGACATATGACTTAATATTTGAAGAATAATAATTTATATAGATTATAAATATTATGAATACTTATTCATATTCTAACCATGTTGTGCCACATGTATTTGAAATTGAGTTCTGAAATGGGATTTTTGATTGTAACTAATGAGTGAAACCATCTAGAAAGGAAACTATCTGGATGGAAAGGGAATTTATTGTCTCAAACCAATAAACTATAATTACTTAAGAGTTCACTACAAAGCATTCCTATTTATTTCATGTCCTAATTTTTCATCCTCTAAAAATTGGTAGAACAAAATGATAAAATATAGAAGAATTTTCTTTGGAGGGGAATGGAAGATAGATTAAAATACCCTCTTATATCCTAGAATAAATCCTACTTACCCTTAGCTAAAGGAGGTTTAGGGCTTATAAGTGTGAGATCTATGAATCAATCCATTTTAACTAAAAAAGGGTGGAATTTGATTAAGGAATATTATCTATGCACTAAGATCATCAAGGAAAAATACCTAAATTCTGGGGAGGGTTCAATTTTTTTCTAGAAGAACATCATGATAATGGCTCTACCTTGAGATCTAGAAAGGATATTTTTATGAGGGGAATAAAATTTAAAATAATCATAGGAAATAAGGTTGATTTATGGGGTAAAATTTGGTTAAATCAAACCCCACTAGGGTCCTTACCTCCCATAACGTGGCTGAGTGAGTCCTCTAAAATGGCCATTGGTCATTAGGTGCATAATTATTGGTAGGAGATTGAAGGTATAAAAAGGTGGAAGTTTATCCACAAAGAATATGAGCCCTCAATAAACTATTTTTTTTACAAGAGTTAAATATGACTCTTTAGAACACTCATATCAGTATTTTCTCAAAAGATGATGATATAATTTGGAAGGTTGATCCCATTTGATTATTTTCTATCAAATCTAGCTATCTTTTTCTATGGGACCAAGAAGAGACTATGGAAAACTGGAATTGATTTTGGATCAATAACCTTATCCCTAAGCTAAATATATTATTCTGGTTGGCATCTCAAAACAAAATCTTAATACTGGATAATCTGATGTAGAGGGGAATTCCTATCCTTAATAAGTGTGTTTTATATAAAAAGGAGGATAAATCTATTGAATGCATCTTCCTTTCATATTCTTTTACTTCTTCCATTTTTAGTCTTTCCTCAATATGTCCAATTAATCTTAGGTTTTACCTCAGTCCATAAAGGAATTGATCTATCAATGGGAGGCACCATGGGATTACCCACCTCTAAAATTATGATAGAACATTACTCTTCCTCATATCTTCTAGGGAATCTAGATTTTAAGGAATTCAGTCATCTTCTATAATCATGTCCTCATTAATTCATCAAACCTCAAGAAAATATTGGACTTTGTTAAATATAATTAGCTAATAGTTACCTCCACCTTTGATGATCCTCCCACCCCCAGTTTTCTCAAATTATCCACTTGTTGAATCTTGAAATCCTTGCACATTCTCCCAAGTAGTGTGTAGATATATCTAAGATCAAGTGGATTCACCCTCCTTCCCAATGGTATAAAATTGAATTTTGATGGAGTGGTTAAGGGTAACCTTAGACTTACATGAGTGGGAGGTTTTATTTGGGATTCTAATGGGAATATCATGGCAGCCTATATGGGACCCCTAGGGATCCAAACCAATCATATGGTATAAGCTAAGGCTAATTTTTGGAAAATTGATCTTGCATTTAAGGTAGGTCTTGATAATATATAGGTGGAGGGAGATTATTTGAACATCATCAAAATTATTAATGTATCCTCTCAATCCTCCTAAAATATAATCAACATTATTGAAGATTCTAAAAATTTACTTACTTTCTTCAAAAGGATATCTATTGATCATGCTTATAGAGAAGGTAAAAAAAGAAAATATAAAATGTCTAACATAGGGGTTCTTATTGGACCCTCACCCATTATAAATTTGATTTGGCATATCCTATAGATTTCATCCCTATTATTGAGATCAATAAAGTACAATCTAATGTGTGAATTTATCGGGCCCATCATTTTTAAACACAATCACCAAGGGGGTAGGAAAAATTGTACATGTAAGGTGATCATGTCTCACCCACATTTTAAGATTCTACACATTTATATTTATTTCACCTTAATCTCTAATTATTCAAATGGCATAACCATCAACATCATTCTATATTTCATGGATAGGGTCCCAATATAAAAAAAAGTACAAAATAAAACAAATAATAAGGGATGGGAGGTGCCCATAATTGAGTTGAGATAATTTTCTACACAAAAGTAAAGGAATATGCAGATGTTTGGAAAAAAATGATAAAAGGTGAGTTTACTGGCTACTTAGAGAGACTAGTAGGCCATGATGTGGTGATATCTAAAGACTTCACTCATGGATGGAATGAAAAAATTGTTTGAATGCATGGATTTAAGCTTATTGTTATGGAAGAAGTTATAAGAAACATTACTAGTATTGATTATTTAGGGGTGAAGGCTTTTAAAGACAAAAATAGGAAGGAATAATTATTCAACATCTTTTATAGCAAGGAAAAAAGGAATCCTGAAGCATCAAATAAAAAAGGGTTCCTAAGGGTGGACCTCCCTAGGAAATGGTCAAGTGTGTGCCTCTAAATAATGAGGTACATCACCCTTAAAGGGAAGCACATGGTAATATTCTCTCACCATTTTCTATTCCTTAACCATTTCAAGGGCCATTAAATAAGTATTCATTTTTTCTTCTCAAATCATTCAAAGTGTCTGTTAATAATTTCAAATGTAATCCCTTGGTTGATATAATCCACCAAGGTCTAATATTTATCTTTGTTAAAAGTGGGGAACCCATTTTGACCAAGGTGTTAATGAAGTCCATTCACATTACAAGTGAGCAAGAGGAGTCTAAAAGGGAGGATGATTTCTTCTTTAAAAAAAAAGCTGAACATGTAGAGGACATAATGTTTTCTCTGGGATGGAGAATTTTTAGGGATAATTTCACCCCAATGGAATCCAAAATATTTACAAACAAAGGTGATAATTCAAAAACTTTTGAGCCTAGATATCTCTAATGAATTTGAGAAGCTCAATTTTTTTTTTTGGTTTTTGGAGACTCCTCCACGGATAAGAGTGACCTTCAATAGGACAAGGAGGAAGAATCAGTTATTGAGTAAACCCTAGAGGGAGTTAAAACTAGATTCAATGGTGGAGACAAAGATAAGTTGGATGCTCAACAAGGTAAGGAGGAGTTCAATTCAGCTAAGTAGAAGAGGAAGAGTCCTATCATGGAACCTGTTCAAGGAATAGGAAACCATACTAGAGGTAAGGAAAGGAAAATATAAAACATAGGGACTAAAAAATAGGTCTTCTATTCTAAGTTTGAGGATTCAAACTAGCTTCATCTAGTGCCTTGGGTTTTCTCATCTTTTTATAGTGTTTTTGCATTTTTTTTGTAGAAGTTAGTAGTTCTAGTAGGTTTTTAGGTTATATTTCTTTTTTTATTTTTGTTATTTTCTTGAACATCTTTCGATATCTTTTGTAAAGGAATGGGACCCTTTTCGCATCTTTTAACTTGTCTAATAAAAAAATAAGTCAACCCATCTAAAAATGTATCTGATGATCAAATAATTCACAATATTATATCACTTATTAAAATAAATTTTCAACACTAATAACATGAGATAAAATGGAATCTGGTGTAAATTTTATGATTTAAAAAATATGCATTTTGTTCCTTGGTCCATTTTTGGATTTTTATGCTCTAATAAAACCAAGACCATTTTAGGAATTCTATGCCCCAATGGAATTAATAACACTTTATAAATTAATCACATTTGAGGAACCTTATTCCATTTATAAACTTTTATGCACCATTTTTACCTTAGACCATTTCTCAATTTTTACTTCACTTAAGAACCTTAGACCATTTCTTAACCTTTCTAAACTTTTTTTTACCTTAGACTATTTGTCAAATTTTTATTCATGTAGGAACATTATACTATTTCTTGAAATTTATGAAATTTTCACACCTTAGGTCATTTCTTATCTTTTATGCACTTTTTACACTTCAGACTATTTCTCAACTTTGAGGTGTGAATTGCACCTAAAATATCTAAAATAATTTATCATAAAATATATCAAGTTTAAGAATCTAAAACATTATAAAAATCAATGTGGAAATGAATGAGCCTACCCGCATAAATGATTTTATTTTTAAAAATAGCCATTTATAGGAAAAATATGGTAATGTCAGCCTTAAGATAGTTCATTCAACATTAATATTTGAGTTTTATGTTATTATATAAGAGACAAACATGTAAATGTGGTGATCTAGAAATGACTAATAAGGATATTTATCTAATTTATCATAGACTAAGAGGTTTATATAGGTCACTGATAGGAAATTAGGATAGATCAAGATCATAAATACATTGAATTATGTGTGAATGGATAATGAAATATGTTTCAAGATGGAAAAGTCATGTAAGACAAGTGTTTATCAATATTGACATTGTTTAATGTTGAATACTAGATTTTAGTATCTACAAATATCTCACTTTTATAATAGTATTATAGTGTAATGTAAATACTAAATTAAAAGGATGAAATATATATGAATGTGTACATCACACTTTGTATTTAGGAGAAGGATCAAAATATATAACTACTTAAATAAAACCTAAAATGAATAATTATAAGTCAATAACCATAGAATGAAATTTGAAATATAAACTATAATTAAAATTTGAAATACTGAGTATACTTGTATGTGATTAAATTGTGTTTCCCTATAATTTTTTGAAGATGATTCCTTGATGAATAATTGGATAATTATGATTCCTCATTTAAACACGTAAATAAGATGGATATTTTGAGGTTGATCAATCCACAATTTTATAATTTAACTAAGGTAAGGGACATTTATTTGAAGAAAATTACCCCAACCCACATGTAACTAATCCATCACTAACATTGAGACCACAAAATTCAAGAAAAGATCCACATAATGGGATAAGCATGTAATTTATAAATCTTTGAGTGATGCATAATCTCAACCGCATTAATCATTTAAACATGAATCAACCATTTTAGATGAAATTATAGATTCAAGGTTTATCCACACTTGAAAATACTTGATGAATAATTATAAATGTGGAAATGATAAATGTTCATGAATCACCAAAATGTCCCACTAAATAAGTTACAAATATATTTTGTTATAATGTGCATAAACTAGCATCATGTTGAGATGAAATCTGAAATGGTGTAAATTCATTGAACCCATATCATGACTAATTTAATTTATTCAAACTATAAATTGTCATAATATACATGAACCAACACCATGCCCAACTAAATTTATCAAATAAAATTAAGTATACATTCCATACACATGCCCCTAAATGTATATAAATATGTATCAATATAAAATTTATCACTCATGGAATGTGAAATGTAGTACACATCCCCTACATATTCCATTAATGTTTTTCTAGATATTATAGATAAATATCGCACTCTAATATCTAAATAATATATGAACTTTAAATTTTGCATAATTTTCATGAATATTCTCATATAGGCTTAATTATCTATGAAATATCCCATTAATATGCCTGATTTGATGTGAGGGATGTATCTTAGAAGTCACTTTTATCAAAAGAGAAGTGAACTATATCATGTCATGTGTAAAAAATCATCATTTAAAAGTATATCAACATGTGGAGAACATGTCATCATAGTAATGTATATAGCATCAAGGCATGTATGTAACATATGTAATGCAAGGCCATATAAGTGAAAAATCAAGATAAATGTATCTAAGAAGCACACATTAGTAATTATATACACATAATATTTTGAAACTTTTATCAATCACTGATGTTTTCTCTCTTGTAAGAACCTGTTGAGTCTCAATCTCTCTAAGTGCACACCTTAAAGGGTGCACCAAAAAATGGGTGGGTAGACCATTGATACTTTATAGGATTATTATACCCTATATTACCACTTCTTATCTACACAAACATCTCCTAAAACACTTCCTTAATCTTTTTCTCCTCTCTTAGACACTCATTTAATCTTTTACCACCTTCATTATCCCCCTTCTAAGCCTAAAACCCTTTTTGACAATTTACACTACAATATTAGCCCCATCAACCTTGTATTGAAATTGGTAAAACACATTAAGGGTCTAGGCTAGCCCATGACCAGCCTAGACCAAGACCTATTTTATTTTTATTAATAATTATACATATTTTATTGAGCTAACCCTAATGGCTAAAATTTTATAAAGGTTTAGAGTTAGATTCATATATATATACACATCCATTTCTATAATTTATTAGATGAAGAGAAGAATAAGAATATTATACTGCACATATATGTATCCACCACTCTACTTGAGGAACATAGCTTAGTGTTTCAATACTTTCTTTGGAGATATGGATCTTATCTTATGGATAAGTCTTTTGGATGCATAAAGAGGTTGTGTATCCTAGATTTGTCTTATACTTGGTATCCTTACATACCACAACAAACTCTTGCAAATCACATTGGCCAAGGGAAATATTGAGGCTCGACGGGTTTGTATTCAATGGTAAGTTTTCATAAATTTGTTCCTCTGTAAAAGTAGATAGATTTACAATTGTATTTCTCTACCATACATTAGGATTTACCATACATTGACATGAGCATAGATCTTCTATACATGTTTAATTCTTATGTTTATTACCCCAACTTTGTGTCACAATATTTGGTGAATAGTAGATTATATTTTATTTTACTTATCATTTACTTTGTGAATATGAAAACATAGGACCTAACTAGGGTTATTGCATGGTGTTACTTAACTAGACGATTTGGAACCCTCTCTAGTGATGTTATTATGGTAATATATCCTTTGGTTAGGTCTAGTAGATTCATATTAGTCATAACCCCAAATATCTAATGTATCAACAATCAGAAGTGTAAGTTAGGCTTGTCTTTCCCAATATAGGATTGATTAATAGATCAATTACATTTCCATTTACATAAATTATATTAAACTGACATGAATCAAACCATTGTAAGTTATCATTAATGCTTTCATTTTGTCATCATGTTATATTTTTACTATACTATATCAAACTAATTTGTATAGATCTAACATTCTATGCATAATTTTAACACACACTCATTCCAAAATGACTCTATTCTATTTATGTAGGTCTTCTCCAAATATGGGTTACTAGATCAACCAGTTTAGCATAGTATTATTTTTTGGTTATATATTTACATACATAGTGGAACTAGTTGAGTTTGTTCATAATTCTCTTATTTCAACATATAGGTCTACAAACATAGTCAAGCCAGTTGACTTTGTTCATAAACTTCCTTTCTAGCACATAGGTTTTGCAAACTCTATCAATTCAGTCGACTCTATTAATAAAATTTTTGAATCAAAATTTAAACAACACAACATAAAAAAATTCAATATAACCATCTTAAATCACATCAAGGTTTGTTCTTCTCTTCTTTATCATTTTAGTTCTTCCTTTGTAGTACTATTTTTCACAAGTTTATAGTATGTAAAACTACAACCCTATAACCAACTGGGTTGACCTACTCAACATAGTTTTGCAACCTAATTTCCATTTAGAAGACATAGTCAACCTATTGTATTGTGTTTTTCTAGTCCTACTTCTACAAAATAGTATCAACCCAGTCGACTCTATTCTACATTGTTTTCATACAGTTTCACCCGAATTAACTCGACACTTTTCACAATCAAGGAATTAATCTCTTTTCTATTAATTAATTCACCTTTCCTTTTAGTAATTTGAATTATTATAATAACACACATATGTTAATTAGGTGGTTTTTTAAATTTATGATTTAGTCACCCTATTTTTTATCTTTTACATAGACTTTCAAATCACTTTACATGCAAAAATCATTAAACAATTATCTTCCCAAGGTATACCTACTTGGATTTCATCACTGAGGGGAATCCAACTTGGTTTTATGTCCAAGTATAAACATGTAGTTAATGGTATATTTTATAAAATCACCTAATACCCTTATCACTATGAGATTGTGAAGTGATGGGGTAGGACCCAATATAAATACATTATTATCACCAATACAGATCCCTTTCAACCTAAATATCTTGAAACTAGACTTAGATTTCTTTCTATTTCCTCATTAAAACTAGCTTACCATCACAATAAAATTAATATTCATTATAACTTACTAACACTTAGGATGACCAATTATTTAAGATTTAATTTCAAGTTACTTCATAATCTTTGATCATTGTATGTTTTATTACAAAACTTGCATTATATAGCACTAGTTCATGTTTTATGTTATGTGTTCTAATTAGATCATTCACGTTGATCCAATTACTTGTGTATTTAATTTCATTTGCTTAGATATTATTTTTCAAAACCTTTCTCTATTTTAGAATACTATCATTTATATCAACATAATCTCTTACAAACCTTTTAGTCTATCTACCTATAGTACATAGTCAACCTATTTGATTGTGTCTCTTTATTTTCCTATTTAGTCCCTTGTCTAAGCATAACATAATAAACTTGTCTGACTATGTATTATTACTACTTGGCCTATTCCCTATTCAATATTACATAGTTGACCTATATTTCTATGTTCTCTTTTTCTCTATTATGTTCCCTAGTTTATAGAATATAGTCAACTAGTTTGAATATGTATCTTGTTTTCTAATTTTGTCCTTTCATCACCCCTTTAGCCTCATTTTATCATCATAAACTTATTGTTTGAGAATAATACAAATTTTAATATGATAAAAATGCTGAGATTTACCAATCTCAATAGTCTTATCCACAAACAACTTGTGGCTTCGACTTTATATGGAAGCAATGTGCATGTTCCCAATCACACTACCAATTAAGGGACTCCTCATTCAAAATAAATTTTTAATCCTCTTTTATCATTATAATATTATCCTAGACTAGATTACACACCTAAAATGCTCTTCTTCATTAATGGATTTCCTCAAAATAGAGGAAAGTATCCTTCAACTATCTACAATCTAATGATAGGTTGTCAAGTAGAATACCTCATTCACCCTCCCCTATATTATTTCATGGATTTGGGGGTGACACTTTCATTGATTATCAATATATCCATTCTATTTTAAATCCTTCCCACACAATGGCATATTCTTAAATGATCTCTTCAACCTTCATGCAATGTATCTCCACTAGCATTATATGTTCACCATCTAGTGGGGCTTTCCCAAGGACCCTCCTCCTCAACCAAGACACTAGTGCATCATTTTATACTAATTACAATCATGATAATATTTCTTATTTTTATTCTAATGATAATAATTCCAATAGTTCATCTTTTTTTGCATAGACTAATCATCCTACTAGTGCTTATTATTTTACCAATGCTTAGAATGCTAGTCATGCCATGTATTATACTACTCATGGTGAAACCCAAGAAACTAATACCAATAACAATGCTTTATATGCCACAAAAATTAGTCAAAATACCTCTCAAACCCATCAAATCATATTGTAAACTCAATAAAATTAACACCTTTCAAACCAATAATGCCAATAAAATGATGCAAATGTAAAATCATCTAATTCTCCTTCCAAATCAACCCCAATATGTTCGATGGGGATAAAAATCCAAATGCACCCAACCATCCTTAGGTATTCTCATGTTAACCTCATTCCTTAACCACCCTTTGTCAATAAAATGATCAAACATATCCAAAAGTAACCTCTTATATGTCAAATTACCAATATAGAAATAGGAGATATTACACCTACCATTAGTTATAATGGGTCAATTGATCCCACATTACATCTAAAAACATTTAGGAATATCTAAAAACATTGGGTCAAACTTAATACTTGTATTGCTACCAATATATTAGTTAAAACATCCTTAGGAAATGCTTTACATTGGTACAATCAACTCAAATACCATTCTATCACTATTTTGGAAGATTTGGTTAACTCCCTAATACAAGAGTTCCAAACTAGTATTTTTTTCTAAAAATACCTTGGGTCACTTCATCAATTGTAAGTAAATTTAAATTGAAATAACACAATATTTATCAAATGATGGAAGAAGTTATCTAATAAGTGTGAACATAATAGGTAGATAATAATATATTTCATTTGTTCACTAATTCTCTCTACCCCAAGTTGCAATATTAGTTTAAGACTTTCTATTTAAGACCTTTAGAAGAAGCCCTCGACCAATCTAAATGTCAAGATTTTTTATGAAATAATTTAAACCATCCCAACCTCCCATAGACACTCACATGCTCATTAAAAATAAAAATTGTCATGTTAATAATGATGGTGTCACTGATAATTATAACACTATTTAAAATATCCAAGCCATCACTCCCAATAATGTTGTGGAAAATATTTCCCCTACAAATAACACCCTTAATCCTACGTCTTCCGAAACAAATAGCATTAATGTCCATAAACCATTATCCTTAGTCAAGCTATAAAATCATCTTCCAAGGCCTCTACTATGATATTTTGACCTCAGTTATCCTATGAAATCATGCTGTGATCTAAATAATTTATGTTGGTTTCATGAAATTCAGAGCCACTCTCATGAGACTTATAGACAATTATGTAATTTAGCTATGGATTTTATTATTGTCCCACACTTTCACCATGAATCACTCATTCACAAATGCAAAAAATCATATGACATAGCCTTAAAATATCACAAAACACAAAAGAAAAATCAATATTTAAACCAAGCTAATGCTTATCTTACCATATACAAATACCTTTTTCCTAATCATCAAGATAGTAATGACAAGACTACTCCTACTATTAATGTTGAACTTATTGTAGACCAAACTACTAAATTAAATGTGTTAAACATGAATAATATGTGAAGGGTATTCACTTTCATTGATTTTACTCCAACACACATGGACCAAACCTATAAAACATTTCACATCATTCAATACTCTTCCCCATATAATCTAATAGAGTTGGGGTAAGAAGACCTTATATATTTTCAAGAACCACTTCCAAAATCTCAATTGGATAATACCTCTCACACTATCTCTACTATTATTATAAAATTGAAACCCATAAAAAAACATTAACCAACCTTCCAATAGTATTTATTCAACTTGATCATAATAAATACCTAAATAAACTATCCCATCATCTAAATAAAATCAATCTACATGTCCTCAAACTAAACAACTACATCTTATCCACACAAGTTTGAATGCACTTCTAATCATACTTCCCAAGAGCTCTTAGAACATTTCATGACTCTATTTAGTGGTCCCCCTATGGGTTATGATGAATGTGACCCCATCGTTGAACTTTCTCATCTCCCATATCAAATACTTTTTCTTATAATCATGTGAACTTCCACCCATCATTGCAACTATCTAATGTAATTATTATTTGAAATGAACATCCCTCATCCTCCCTTATCAAGATGCTAAGATACCTTATCTGAGTATAAAGGTAGTATATTAAAATAATACAAATATATGTTCATTCATATTGATTAAATAATGAACATTTCCCTTTCCCTTAAATTTCCTATCACTTCCATGATTCTAGATGAGATTCTACTTCACACGGATGATCTTGTACTATTTATTAATATTCAAATTAGTGATATATAAGTCAAAAATGATTTGATTGATGATAGTTTAGGAACTTGTATTTCCTCCCTTGATTTCATTAAAACTCATGGATATTCCAAGTGTAATGTTTAATACACATTTAGTGCATGTCAAGGTTACTATAAAAGGAAAATAACTCCTTTAGGTTACATGTGGATTCTTATTACAATCCCTCCTATCAATATTTATGTGAAAGTTATGATATTTAACTTTCCTCTTTCATATAAAATACTTTTTGGTAGACCTTTGACTCATCATATGAGGAATATCACCTCATCTACCTACCAATGCATCAAAATTTCTCCATAATGGTTTTATTTACAAGATTCAAGGAGACAAAAAACCTTAGAATTTTGAACAATTCTAAGAGCACAGTGTCTTTAAAATTCCAACCCTTGAACCCTTACCTAGTATCCCATTTTGGGAATCTCAACATTTCAATTATCCTATAAATTCTACCTAAGGTTATCATGGTCACCTTGAATTCATTAGGAAAATACCACCTAACCTCCTAGATTCTAATGATGATGAGCTAGATGAGATCAACATCAAGATCAAAACCTCAAATCTATCCCCTCATCGCATTTCCCAACTTCTACCTTCCTTAAAGTTGCATTCTTATCAGTCTCCTATTGATGATATACTTGTGGTCTTAACTAAGACCAAACATTCTATTCATCATTCAACCATCGATGAAAAGATACTAACTATCTATACCATCAACTTGCATACACTTGATTAGGATGATGTTTATAATTAAAATAAATAATTGAGAGGACTTGTCTAGGATAGATATGTTGAGATTATTTAATATCATACTTATTTATTTCAATCTTTCTATTCATCTTATTATGTTCCCTATTTCATAGTGCCTAATCCTATTCTTCTTCTTATTTTTTGCAATGTAGAGATGGAATGATCACATGGTATACCTCTAGTATCTATAGAGCCTCTTAAGAGGATGCTAATGGATCATGCTATGAACAATCATGATCATTTTAATAGATACCAAAATACTTATAGTTTACTTCCCCCATAGATTTTAGATATTCCTCTTAATCACTCTATACATCCTACTTCAACCTCAAATGAGCCTAGTATAATTCCTACTCTTGATCTACCTTTAGCTAAGCCTCATCCTCTATATAATTATAATTCTTTTTCAAACAAGACTATCTCAATATCTATGCTAGCCTCACCTTCCCTTGGTGATGGCATTCTTCCTTTTTTAGATTTCAATCCCCTGCCTGTCTAATGGGCTAATCAACCTAACTGTGATATTCATAAAGTTGTCAGTAATTAAACTAGAGACTTCTTATTATATCAGCGTTCCATGGTTTTTGATTCTACATATTCCATTATTAAACACCCAAATTCTAATAAAAATCATGTGTGTTGCTTCCATAACACATATAAACATTCTTCTATCCATTGTCAAAAGTTTTAGTAAAATATTAACATGTTATGTCCTACCCTTCCTCATCCCAAAGATAAGTCTATACCTCCTCCCAAGTTATTACTTGAATAGATTCCAAAATATGGGGAGGCATATTTTCCTTAGTACTAGTAAGGTACCCATAATATTGATCACTACCATATTCTCCAATAACACATTTATGATCACCTTATGATGATTCATGTGCCCATTATTCCTCCTTCCATAGGTCATCCATAAAAGAGGCTCATCCTTCTTCACTTGTATTTCCTTCTTCACCTATGAAATATTCCCCATCTATGGTTCCTTCTCCACTGGGGGTTCCACCTTATTTATCCATAGATATCATTCATATTCTATCATCTATTCCCCTCCTTGGGTATTTGACACATCAGAGCCTACATGAGCATGATCCTCCATCTATGCCTACATTATCTGTTGAGGAGATATTTTATATTTCATGGATAATATTTGCGGACAAATTTATTAATGATTGTGAACAAAAAATGGTGTTCTTTCACTTTATTATTCATTATGATTTTGTATTGGAGTTATGATCCAATATATATATATATATATATATATCTTATATCATTTGACTATGTGTAAAATTTGGTTTCACATATCTATCTCACATAGATCTTTATATTATGCATTATGTATTGTATATGGTTTCATTTTTTTTAATCTTTTCTTATGGTTTGTTTTTGTGATTTCCATTATTTCACATTTATATGTACGAGTTCATGGATGTCTTTGTCTTTCATCATTTTTTTTTGTTACCTTATCTCAATAACACAAATAATTATTATTGTGACTTGGTTATATAAACTTGCTCCCCTTAGTAATCCTTATTTACCATGTGATCAGTTAGAAAACAATACATCTCATTTTAGTCATATATTATCGATATCCTTTTTATCTCCTTTTATTCCCTTATCTACTTCTGTATTCTAAGCATACATATGGTTGAAACTTGAGATAAAAAACAAATTCATAGGTAAGCCTAAGTGATTAGTTAGTCATATCTTTGGATACTTATCTCCTTTTAATGAAAGTCTAAATCTCATTCATGTGTATCAATTTTATCACTCATGTTGGTTATTCCAAATCCATATGGAGGAGGAATTGTAAAATCCATAAAATTTAAAAAACAAATCATTTAAACAAAAGACAATGATATAAAAGGAAACATATAAATTTCAAAAGTCAAATCACACTAAAAGATGTGATTAATAGTACATATCCTTTTTCTATTCAAAGATCAAACTCTAAATTTGGCTTCATGATAGATTTGAGGTATATTGGGGTGTGGTAGGCCAGTAGATTAGGAAAGGATAATAAAAATATATATTAGTGCTACCTACTCTTTCACATAAATGCCCAATCTTCATAGTAGACTAATGGCTTTATAAGAGGTCTTGAGGAATGGGGAACATGTTGCAAGAAGTTAGGTCCATTTTAATTTTATTTTTCATATAACCAACATGATTCAATATTATTATATCACTTATTTTCCTATACATCTTTGTGCTTATTATGAATGGGTATCTTTTATATTTTGATGGTCACTAGACTCTTAATGTCTTTCCTATGTACCTAGAATACATCATATTTCCTATGGTCTTCTCATAGATGCCCAAATCATGATTTTTGCGTTCCATCTTTCATTTATAACATTCCTAATATTTCCCCTTGATAAATATTGTTTTGTTAACTAATCATTCACCCTGGGGTTTCCCTTTTTGAGTTGTTGTGTAAGACCATGGATAGGATTATGCTTTCCTCATAAATTATTGTATTGAAACAATTATTTGAAAATCATTCCCATAGTTATTTCCACCTCATCGGTTTTCCCTTTTTTTATTTTTAATTTAATACTATGGATAGGAATAGACCTTCCTCATATAATATTCCAATACCCAAGTCACAATGAAATTACATGCATTAAATTTGAGATAAGTAGTGTTTGATTATGAGTTATACATTGTTAATATACTTCCCATATTATTTTAGTATGTTTTTTTCTTAATTTATTAATCTTGCACTTTTATCTTTTGATTTCTCAATTGCATGTATGCTTGCAACCATTTTCTTAAAAAAATTGTACTTCCCAAATTGACTTCATTTGATGAATTTAAATTAATTTTACATTTTTGTCTTTAATTTTATACTTCCTAAAATGATTTAGTATGATTGATTAACTTAATTGTTTTATTTTTGTACAATTGGTTTTTCATGATCCTTCCATTTTATTAAAAAAAATCATACTTCCCAACATGATATAGTGCAATATTATTTTGTTTTAACTTGGTGAAAATATTTCACATGGTTTACAAACATTTGTTACCATTCTTACCATATTTGGTTTATTTAGTCATGTTTTGTTATTACACATTTTCCATCATGTTATAGTGTGTAATATATTTGTTTTTATTACTTATTCTTTTCCAAGTAATTTTTTCCTTTTTTAAACCATGCATGTGTATCATATAATTCTAGAAAAGAAAACACTCATCAGATATTTACCATAACATATATTAAAAAAACTAAATACATGTGATAAAAATAAATATATTCATACATCAACATCCACATCCAAGTACAACTCATGAGATCAATATAATTATTAACACACACACACACACACACACACACACACACACATCATGTGTCTTATACACAATATAATATAAAATAGCTCCAACTCTAAGGTTAGGCTTTATCATGTATATTTTATGGCCTAGACATACTACCCATATATGCCTATAACTACCCCATCTTAATATTATGTTATAATGAAGTAGTCTAGAATTTCAATCTAGTAACATGTCCCTATAGATTATACACCTAGGCCTAAACCTACCTGAGTTAAATGGTAGTCATTATGTGTGCCACTCTCTCCTATTCCAATGCTTGTCAAGCATGTGCCTCTCCCTCTCCAACCCCTAAAAATGGATGTAACCTATAATTAGATACCTAAATATACATCATGGCCTTTCACACCAATCTAAACTAGTTCACCTAGGTTGGGGAAAATAGAACCATAGGATCATCTAATGTGGTGGGATCATACAGTGCCAACATCCTATCAAAATGTTATGGTGTGCTAAAATAACTAGTGATCCCTATCAGATCTCCTCCATCATAGGATCTACAAAACCAAAACTAGATAGGCATCAAATCAAATATATATCTCAAAAATCATATATCTATAATAATCATAAATGTAAGTAATATATTATATAAAAAAATTAAAAAAAATTCATCAGTGATGGTGTCACCAATCATGATCTCTCCATTTGATTACTTACTAAATACCTCCTTTATAATTTTCTTCCACTCCAGTGTGAACCTAGGAGTTTCCACTCAAGCATGTTACTTTCCTCTACTCATGGGTTACTCTATAAACTAACTATGTCCTTGAATATATGTTGGGTCCCCCTATATAATAGCTCATACTTGCATCTCCTCATATTGATGATGCCTTCATATTTGATTAGGACATGGTAGTTATTATTTCCTATGTTGTGGTCCTTTATGTTCACCTTCATACACATCCATCTGCTCTCCACTACTAGCTCCATTACCACCTAATTTCATGCTCAACTAGTCTAAGGTATAGAATGTTGAGGCTTGATCATTGATGTCTATACAAGTTCCCCTCTACGTCCCTTCCCTCTCAAATATCTAGCATGTCATGCCTAATAAACATTAACTATTATAGGGTATGTAATATAGGGGAGTCTAAACTATCTGGGTGAACATGCCGCTAGATGAGGCTCCAATCATGATGTATAATGTCTCATGATTTACTTGCATGCCAACCCAATCACAATGGTCAACCAACTAGGCCATGTTGAAACTATAAATATATAGGAATTCCACATGATCTCCCTTTGTGTGATCATGTATAATGTTAGGCATATGGGGCATAGCCCATGATACATGATGCTATCTCCACCTCAAGACTTGAATCAACCTAACATCAACCATATGGGGTAACCTAGCTAGATGATATATGGGGAACCTCTCATACATCCATGTGTTCAATAAAATCATAGGCCCATTGGTCTTTTTCTATTTTTACAAAATCCCATACATATCATGTATGAGATAGAACTAGATAACAACCCCAAAATCATAGAGTTCTCCCTGATCTAATATATACTTATAAAAGGCTATCACATAAAATTGTACCTTTCTATCTAACATGTGACAAACTTTTGTGCTATCAAAAGTCTTATCAATGCCTTCTAAATGTTTGAAATGGATAAAACATAAATTTAAAACAAGCTCACCCTCAACCTAAAGTGAGTCATATTTGATCATGTATCCCACTAGAATAATGGTCATCTCTCATCCAAATCATATGGTGTATCAATAATCATTAGTGTCTCACCTATAATAAGTCCAAGTAATGTATGAATATTCTCTAGAGTGATACCCATCTCAATGGTGTCCTTATGTACCTCTCATCAGATTGGTCAACTCTTCCCATGCTCTTAAAAACATGATAATGATATCAACACTTAATGAGATTTGCCTCATCTCCATGATGCCACTAAATCCCAAAACAATCATTTGAGATCTATCCATGTTACTCAAATAATATAATAAATCTAGTAGCCATGATGCATCTACTAGGCACAATATATTTAGCATCTTTATAAAATATCAAACAAAAAATGGTGTATCAGATCTCCATGTCATAAATATTTAAAATACATTATTTAAAATTCAAAAATAAACTACAACTTCAACTAGTTTGATTTAGTTTTCTATGGTTTTTTATTTTCTTACTAAATCATCTTATTTGATACTAAATCAACCCTTTCCCTTCTAGCATATTACATAAAAACTATGGTACACAATCAGACCTCTTTTATAAATTATATCAAACATTTAGTACTAGCTACATTAGTCCTCTAGTACACATTCAACAATCTATTCATTTTACACTACATTCTTCCACTACTATGCAATCAACCCCTTTAGAAATACTATGTTGGCCCACTACTATGTATCTGACCCCCTATCTTCTATCCACCTTATGAACTGAGTCAACTAGGTTCACTCTATTCTTTCACTGTAGTGACTTTTTGACCATTTACCATAAATTCCTTAGGCATTTAGTGGTCTGACTTCTTCCTACCTAGTACCTTGTCCTACCCCTAGCTTACTTAAAAATTTCCTAGGATTAGTTTTGGTGCCTAGATTTTGCTTATCAATCAATTTTCTATATTTATCTCAATTTTAAATAAAATTACTTAACAATTTTGAAATTCATAAATTACTTACCAGTGTCGCACTTGTTGTGGCTTCCAAGAATCCTCCTTATTTTATCTATCATCTCCTCACCATGGTGGCTCTATAGTTTCAAAATGAGTCTCTTAGAGCTTTATTTATTCAAAATAGTAAAACTAACAAATGATATTTTTACCCTATTTATATTTACCATTCAAAAAAATTCACCTGTCAAATATTTACATATAGATTATATTTTTTGATCATATCTTTATTTCTACTAGTTCCTTTTCTAAACTATAAGATGTTCTAGAATCCTGAGATTTTAGATAATTTTTTCACATATTATATGTGCATTTTTTTAAAATTTCAATTTTTCAGTCTTTTTTTTCTATCTTATATAGCTTTGCCTAATGCTCCCTACATTAGACACCTTCACATCTCTTTGAATACATTCTTTATCTACAACACTAAGGTAAGTAAAGTTATGTATTTTTCAATTATGTCCTTTCATTTATTTTATTTTCTTTTCTTCTTATTAAAATTTATTTAGCTTTAGCATTGTGTTTTTTTATGTTCTTTTTATGAAGCACCATCCCATATTACACTTATGTGACATGTGATGAGATTTGATTGGGGCATATGTATACACATAATATATTCAAATTTTCATCAGTTAATGATGTTTTTTTTCTTTTAAGAACATGCCAAATTTTAATCTCTATGAGTTCACATGTTAAAGGTTGCATTGAGAAATGGGTAGGCATGCCATTGGTTCTTTGTAGGATTATTATCCCCTATACTATCACTTACTATCTACACAACCATCTCTTAAAACACTTACCTAAGACTTGTCTCCTTTCTTACATACTCATCCAAGCTTTTACCACTTTCATTAGCCCCTCCCTAAGCCTAAAACACTTTATGATGGTTTATGTTACACTTTTATCTCCATAAACCTTGTATTCAAATAGGTAAAACATGATTTAGGGCCTAGATCAGACCCTAGCCAACATAGACCAAGAACTAATTTATTTTTATTAATAACGATACATAGTCAATCAGTTTGACCCTATCAGCTAAATTTTTTGAAACATTTAAATTTAAATTCATCTATATATATACACACATCCATTTATACCATTTATTATAAGAAGAGAAGAATAAGAATATTATATTTCACATCCGCTTATCTACCATTCTGCTTGAGGAGCATAGCTTAGGGTTTTAATATTTTATTTAGAGATATAGATCGTGTCTTATGGATAATTATTTCTGATGCATAAAGAAGTCATGTAGCCTAGATCTAACTTATACTTATTATCATTACATACGAAAAAAACCTCTTGTAAATCACCTTGGTGAAGGGAGAGATTGAATATTGGTAGGTTCATATTTTAATGTAAGTATTAATAGCTTTGTACCTCCTTCGTAAGAATAGATATATTTGCATTTGCACTTCTCTCTCATGAATTATGATTTCCTATAAATTGATGTGAGTATATATCATCTATGCATGTTTGATTTTTATGTTTATTATGCCCACTTTGTGTGACAAAATTGTATGAGCACTAGATTAGACTTTAGCTTATCATTTACTTGGTGAATATGAAAACATAAGACCAAGTTAGGGTTATTGCATAGTGTTGCTTGACTATAGGATTTGTAATGCTCTCTAGTTATGTTATTTTGATAAGAGATACCTTTTTTAGGTCTAGTGGATCCATCTTGGTCATGACCTTGAATATGTAATATATTAATAATCAGAAGTGTAGTAAGGATTTTTCTTCAAGATAGGATTTATTAATAGATTAGTTGCATTTCCATTTGCATATAGTAATTATCACTAAATAATATTATAAAATAAGGAAGTACATGATATAAATCATGGCATAACATGAAATTTGAAGGTGCATGACATGGATAAAGAAACTTACAAACATATAAATATATAAGTTCAACGAGATCAACACCTAGTGTCACATAATAACATATAATTCCAAACATAAGGCCAATAGCCACATACAAGGCACATAAAGATGCCAAAAAAAATAAATGGAAATAAATGGCATAAATGTTTATACTGAGAATCCAAAAATAAGGACATGGGGCTTCAAAAAATATAAAATATTAAATAACTTGTCATAAAAAATTAACAACATAGTGAAACATAGAATAAGTGAAAACTAGTCTAATATATACATGTAAGCCAATATCACATCAATAAAAATATAACATCTAATGTAGAATTGTTTAATAAATGAATAACTAAAAACACATGTAAGTAATATATCTATATCAATATGATGAATATGTAATAGAAAGATATAACATGTGATACTCTAACATATGGAAGTATATTCCTCAAACATTGTCACAGTTATTAGGTTTATGAAATCTCTATCATCTGAATATCTATGTATAATGTGTATGTCTTTTTTTCACCCTAATTTTGATTAATGGGTTAGATTAATATAGTTAAGATATAACTTTAAAATATAATTAATATTATAATATATGTAATTCAATTATATATTTGTGTTTCTCTTAATTTTAGTTTATTTTTTAGTTAAGGAAAAAGTAAGAAACTAAATATGGGTATGGTAGAAGAACATATTTTTTGGTGCACACATGATCTAGATGATTGTGAAGAGATCATATTTGTATTAATAATAATGAACTCAAGATAAGAAGGCACTAATGTAAAGTGGTTGTTATATGGATAACAATATGGATTTCCTAGCATGAACTAGATCTAAGAAGTGTGAGCTTACTAGGATATTGTCAATCCATAATCTTAAAATAGTTTATTTGAGATAAATAAAGATGAGGTACTTACATTAAGTGATAGAAAATACTAATAGGAAACACAAGAAGAAATAAATGATTGATAAAATAAATAAACTAATTAGGTAATAAGTAGGTCAATACTAATGCTAAATGGGTCAGGCTAGGTCTAAAAAATAGGTAGAGACTCTGTGAACAAGTAGAAGGTCATAAAGTGGAGTTTAGTTGGGAGTAAATAGGTGTAAATATATATTTTTATTTTATACCATAGTGACTATTAGCAATTGGGATGACTATCGATGATTAAGGTAACTGTCAATGGTTGAAGGTGACTGTCAGTAGTCAAGGTGACCATCGATGGTCGTTGTGGGTTCTATGTATGTTGAAAATAAGTTATAGAATGGATCTAATAGAGTGCCAAAGGTTTATTTGGAATTAATGGGTTAGAGGGTTGGAATATATGAGGTAGAAGGGTCTAATTTAGGTAGAGATGTCAGGGACCAAATAGACAAAACTTGAGATATGAAATATACATAGTTTTTTGCTTGATGATTGATGGTAGCTGAGAAATAATTTTGGTAGAGTAATGCTACTTTGACTAAATAATAATTTTGGTAGAGGTTCAAGTATTTATCATATATTCTAACTTAATGGAGGAAGAACTAAATTTTTTTTTATGCTATAATCTCTTGATGACTGTTGGTTGATGGCTTGATTGTTTGATTACTAATTTCTTGGAACACATTTCATCTCCTACTCACCTTCTTTTATAGGAAAAGAGATATAGAGTTAGAATGCTCTATAGGAGTTTTGGTTGGTAGTTATGATACGTTAGCTTCTATAAATATTAAATTTTAATGTGTTAGCCTACAAAAAACTTGAGTTATCTTTTTTTAGATGGGGAAGACCTGACCAACTATGGTTAGGGTGATCATTGGTAGTCAATATTTCAAGGTTAATTGGGGTAAAAGGTTAAATTAGTGAATTATTTTAGATAGTTAGCTAAACTAACATAGGGTCATGTTTAGAAGTTGGATAATGGTCTAATCTAGGGGTGTTTTGACATCTAGAACCATCATTTGTAGTTTTCTAGTGTCTACATTTTACCCCTTCTTATTATGCAATTTGTGTTAGTAAGATGTAAAACAAAAATGGATTGCGATTTGATGGGTTCATTTCCAAGAGCACAAGAGGAGGTGTTACCCCTCAAACTAGGAGTGGATGAGGTGATATTGAATCAAGTATAGGTTTGATGAGAATTTTATGGTGAGTTATGAGGTTGGTGACAATGGTGGTTGGGCATTTGTAGTAAAAAAATACACACAAAATGAAACTAAAGTATGATAGTTGAGATTGTGCATAGATTAAGTTGCCATGGTTGGTAAAAATAAATGTTTTGTTTTAGAAATACTGGTGATAGGGTAGCCATGCCAAAACATAAATAATAAGTAATTAAGTTATTCCTATCAAGTATACTAAATAGGGTCAGTGTTTTTGTAGGTATCCAATGTAAGAATTACTCTTGGGAAAACATAAATGGTCTAGTGTGCACTATGTGGCACAAATTCAAATGTTCAACATAGCAATGTTAGTCGATGTGGTTAAAAGGACCAAGGTAGGGCCATCACAAAATATATGATAGCTTTGGGGTAAAATGGCTAATGTCAAGGTGGATGGGGTGATTGGTATGGAAGGTGGAGGAGGTAGTCTCCAAAGGTGGGAACTAAGGTGTTGGTGCCAAAATTTGAAAAGAGGAGATCCTAACTGTATATGGTTTAGGAGCATCAAAATTGATTATCGATAGTCACCCTGATCATTGATGGTTAGGGGGAAACCCTAAAAGTACAAAGGATAAAAATTGAAAAAGGCAAGTCATTTTCACTTTTAACTCTCTTGATTCCTATGTATTTGTAAAATTGGCATTTTATGTTAGAGTGATAATAAGGTGGTTACTAATTATTTGATTGGGTATTTATGTTGAGTTGAACAAAGTGTTGGACCAAGGATGAGTGTAGACAAGGATATGGTCAAGTAGTAAGAACCAGTATTCCTTCTCAATAATCACAAAGGAATGAGGTAGCGGTTGAATTAAAATGATAAATTAGATTTATTTTGGTCATTATTAGTTAAATTTTGTTGATATGTGATTGGTTTGGGGATGGTTTTGGGTTTTACCCTAGGTTTTAGGTTGTATGGTGTTTTGGTTAAACTTGTGGGTAAAAATGAATTTGAAAGGTAGCGTAGTTTAGGGGAGGGTAATTTTAGTATTAGAAATGTGTATTTTAGGTTTGGATTGGTTTTTGGGTGAATAAATGGGTAGGATAAGGTTGGGGTTTTCTACCATTGGTCACACAGTGATTGGTGATAGTCATACCCAACCATCAGTAGTTATACCTGACCCTTAACCATCAAATACTATAGGCCAAATTGGTAGTTGACTATCGGTAGTCATAGTGACCATTAGTGATTGAAAAAATGGATAAGGTTGGTGGAAAGAAGGTTAAGGTCAATTTTTTTGATAAAAAAGGCTAAAGCTAGTGCTTTTGATAAAAAAGGTTAAGACTAGTGTTGTTGATAAAATATTTAGGCTAATCTAGCTAGGGTGGGAGGTTAGGTTTAAAAATTAGGTTCATGTAGTTTATTTAGGAGAAAATAGGTGTTATCAGGTAGGTGAGTGAAGGAAAAAAAGGTGAGTGTTCATAAGTAGAGTAGTTTATATAAAAACTAAGTGTGTTTGTTATATTAAATTTTGTAGGATGTGATCAGATCTAGATGTGGGATCAGTTTCCTTGAATATTTGTAGAGATACATCATGGGATGATGAATGATGATTGGGTGTACATGGAGGAGGTTGGCATCAACATGATGATGCATAACTAGTATGTGTGACAAGATGTATTGATGATCATGGCCCTCATCGAGAGATGGGATTCAACAATGAACACCTTTCTCCTATTGACTGACAAGATGACTATCTTAATAGAGGATATACATAGGATTACATAATTTCTAATTTAGGTGGAGGTGATATAACACATTGAGAGTGGAGAGGGATGAGATGATGGACTAGATATATGGTGATGATCATACATTCACCAAATGGCATGCTGATGGGTTTATCTATAGACCCTTGTATTAAAGGGATAGAGATGACTAGAGGTTGATGACCATGATGATGATGATAGAAGTCTCATGTTTTGTGGTTCTAGATTTAGTTAGTGGGATGTTTCCTTATATATAGCTAGGTGTATTGGTGAAGATGTTACTGGGTTGAATAATTTTTGGGTGGGTAACTATTTTGTTGGTTTAGATATATAGGGAGATGTGGGGATTTAGAGAATATAGGAGGTATGACATTAGTGTGTGGTTCATGTTTCACTATTGGGCCTATGAATACATCTAGGTTTTGAGTCTAGTAGGTCTATCATGGGAGGGATATAACCAAATATAATTTAGGGTGGGTTTTATATGGTGGAGGAGTGATTATTTTATCATAGGGGATATAAGTGGTGTGTGAGACATTGATTGGGTTAGGGGGAACTATAGTATTTGGTGGTTGGGGATGTGGTTTAGAGGGCATATATAAAATTTTCAAGGTGGGACCATTATACTCAACATATTTTATTGATGTAAAGCTATAGGTGTATTTTTAAGAGGAGAAAGGGTGAGACTGAGCTCATCCCTTTTGATAGGGTTTCTAGATCCATGGGATTCTAGATCCATTCTCAAGGTATAAGTGAGAGAATTATGAATTTTTTCTTCCAAAGACATAGCTAATGGAGATGAGTTTTCATTATGATGAGCTAACTACTATAGTAGAGATTGATGACATAGTTTTTGTCAATGGTTACATGGCACGGTACTAGGGCCTTTATGCAATGGTATATTTTGGATGGGATGATGGAGGCAAGTAACCCATGGATGTGGACCCAACTAGTGAGGGTCCACATGTATAAATAAATGGAGGTGGCCATGATGGATAGAAAAGAGTGGTACTAGCCATTATACAAGCATAGGTTATAGTTATATAGGGTAAGTGGATACATTATTTAGTTAGGTTGTGACATTATAGGGGTAAGTCAAAACTATGATGGGTGAGAGAGACTAGGTACTAGCCTTGGTGACCTAGGAGAGGGACTCCCTAAGATAGATTGGAGGAGAAGCCATAACACTAGTAGGACTACTAGGTAGTATTCATATGGCATGTTACTTGGCCACCATTGAGGAGTTACATTATTGTGAGGCTATAGTTCTAACACATTATCTTGAGGAGCCTCTATGGCATGAGTACAGCTCTAGTTTAGAAGGTGGTGTAGGTATAGATACTATAGGTTAGTGGGTTACTTCAAAGGGTTGATAGGTAGGCACCTTAGGAGGGTGGACACTAGGTGAGAGTGGTTCCCTAGGGGTATAGGTTATGATATGATATTCATAGGTGTAGATGATTTTGATACTAGCCTCTGTGATGTAGTGAGATGTATAAATTTTTTGAAAGAGAGATATGGACATTATTATATGTACTATTTTATTTTGATGAGACATGATGTATATATTATGGTGATGATTTATAGATGTGATTTTATGGTTCATGATTTTTATGTTTAAAGTTTATTGTGATTATGCTTATGAGATGTAGACTCACTATCTTAGGCATGTGATGATTATGGATGATGTTTGTGATGAGTTATAGTTATGGTTATGTTTATGATGATGTGATGCTTTGTTTTACATATGTTTATGGTGTTTTTATTATGGTTATGATTATGGAAATGTGATGTGGTTTATGATTATCAATATGATGTTATGATTTATAATTATTTTTTTGATGATGGCACATAAAGTAAGTTAGGTAAAAAAACTAGATGTGGGAAAAGAGATGAAAAATACAAGCCATCTGTCTAAATGAATACATAAACCAGTTATGGCATGTTAAAAAAATAAAATGATGCTTTTTCATTGGTAAGGACTAAATAAAATTGAAGATATATTATCTTAAGGAACATAAACCCTTGTAATGGTTTACATTAGCATGTGTTTGTTGATAAAAAGGTGTCTAGATCATATTATGTCTAGTAAGTTCAGAATCCCTTGATTAGTAGATGGTACAAAGGGGGATAGGTGATAGGTGGTGTGAGGGGCAATGTAGCCTCTCAAGGGTTAGTTTCCCCCTTCTATAGGTGACCTAATAACCATGGTAGAAAAGTCCATATTTTAATATAATGTGTAGACTGATCAATGTGAGAAGGTTGTTAATTCTATATATGAAAGTTGATTACAGCTTTCTTGGGATAACTTATTTTTTAGTTTTTGATATGTATCTCTTTATTGATTTGTTTTTATAAGTTTACAATGTTGATTGATATGAGAAGACTCAAATGATTGATTTTGACAAAATTGACTAGCCATCCTTTAAGGGAGTGGTCTATGTTTGGGTTTGTTTATTTTGGTAGTTGTCCTTCAAGGGAGAAGTCTATCCTTTTAAGAAATTTATATTTTGGGTAGATGTCCTTCAAGGGAGTAGTTTTCATGCTAGATATGTTTGACCAAAGTGATATTTAGGTATCCAAAATTGTTTTGATGCTAGGTTAGACATGGACAAGCCTATATAGTCTTTGATGTTTACCTTTATGAGGGTAAAACCTAGAGCACAAGGAGTTAATGATAGGTGAAAGTGGTGGTTTGAGAAACAATGACCATGGGATTACATCTGATTAGGGATGAAAATTATCCATGAGAACCATGCCATGGGTAGAGCCATGGTATCCATATTTAAGATTGGGCTATGATTATGACAGTTAATCACATAGTTCTATGTTGTAACCAGTTCTCGTTAAAGGGATAAGATGAAGTTGAAAATATTCTAAATCAAGGGATGCACTTAAGTTAGAAAAAAGGTGAATTTTATCATTGTTTAACAAAATAAAGGATGTAGGTACAAAGCATTGAGAGGGTCAAGTTTTAGTTTGCCTTCAAGATAGGATAAATGATAAGATCTTGATTCATACTTATGGGTTATGATATAGGGTCTAAGCCAATTGAGATTAAAATTTCCTTCATTAATTTTATCCATATTGGTGACATGTTGATTTTCATTTAAGATGAGGTCTCTGATATTGATTTTTCATTCTTTCAAGCATTTTTTATAGTCATGCTTGACTTGCTCTTAATAGACATGAAGATGGTTAAGCATATCTAGGTAAAAATCATCAAGTAGCTCAAGTTGTGTGTGATTCTCTTGATGATAATAACTCTCAAAAATTATTTCTTATAAGGATACATTAAGATATTTAATAAAGACTTCAAGATGTAGGACCACCTCTACTCATTAGACCAGAGAGAAAGGGGTAGAACCCATAGAGGTTTTAATGCTAATACAATAGGCTAATAAAGTGAAAGGGATGTGCAAGTGTCAATCCCAACTAGAAGAATTGAACATTTTGGTTAACATATTATTGAGTGTTTTGTTAGAGGCTTCCACCTATCCATTTTCTTGTGGACAATAAGGTGAGGAAAAGTTTAACTTGAATCTAAAGGCACTACCTGATTGAAGGCTATGGGCTAGTACATGATGTAAATTAGCATGTTGTTGACATTTAAAAAGCTTCTTCACATAATCATATAAACCTTGGTTGAGGGTGGACCAATAGTATCCAAGGCAAAGGAGACATTTAGAGACAACTAGACCACTAAAGTTTACCTCATAGATCCCATCATGCATTTCCTTGATAACATGGGAAGCTTCATCACTATGTAGATAATGGAGGAGGATATGAAAACCATGTTTGTAAAGTATTCCCCCTAGTATGGTATAACAAGAGGTACTTTGAATAAAGTATCTTTGGGCATTCCTAGAGAGGTTGGGAGGAATGATGTTGAGGTTAATGCAGATAAAAGTTTTCTCACACCAAATGTCCAATGGAGATTCATCCACACTACAAATGGAAGGTTAGATTGGATATAATAGGGTGTGATAAAATGATTAATGGTGACAAAGAGTTTAGAATCAGTAAGTGTAGATGGGATTTAGGAAACAAGTAAAACCATTACATGTACAAATGTATTGGTAGATTGAAGAATATATTGGATAAGGTAATGATCAAATTATGTTAAGATTAAATCTACTAGGCATTTTTACTATTACAAGACATAATTTTTACATTGATATAATCCATTGATCTAGTTAACCACAAGTTGGGAATCTCCAAAGATAATAATCATCTTAACTCCTAAGGTTAGATCATTTTAGAGACCTATTACTAAGGATTCATACTCAGCCATATTGTTGGTACACTCAAAATCAAGTTTGAAATAAAGAGGAAGAGGTTTTTCATCAAGGGAAATGAGAATAACTCTGGCACCCCCACTATGTTGATAATTCAAGCCATCAAAGAACATGGTCATTTGGTGGGTGACATCCTCTTGAGAGAGAGAGTTATGATGAAATCATCTAGAAATGAAAGAGTAAGTGGTTGGTTGTTAGGAAAAGAAGCTTAAAAAAATTGGTTGGTAATGAATTATCCTTTAATCCACTTCTTTTATAAAAACTCAAGGTCAAACTCAGCTAGGAGCATAAGCCACTTAGCCATATGCTAGTTTTGGTATGGTTCAAAATGCATGTACTTGAGTGGGTTGATGTTCGTTATGACAAAGGTTTTTTGATTAAAGAGATAATGATGAAGTTTTGAATCCACAAAAAATAAGGTGAGGAAAAGCTTCTTGGTATGGGTTTTGTTGTGTAGACTAATTACCCAGTTATTACCAGATTCACTAGTCTAATTAAACATTAATTATCAACCCTAAGTGTGTAATATTTTTAAGACTATCAACAATATATATGCATTATTGATTCAAAAATAAATTTGCTTTTATAGTTGTAGTATAATGAATTTATGTTGAAATACCAAATAGATGGATATTATGAAATTGTTGTGATAGAATTACATAACTATTCCACACTTATGTATCATACATGCATCATACTTATAATCAAACTTAATAATAAAATAAACTTACACATCATAATAATAACTAAGAGGGTTAGGATATTCATAGTAGCTCATTTAGAGGGTGCCCTCCCTCATTCGGAATTGAGTTCCAATCCTTCTCTGAGAGAATTCACAAACTTCTTACAAATTCAACTTTCTCATTACTCAATTCTAAATACAAAGGCTATAATTCAAAAATTTATACTATTATTTCCTCCAAATTATCTAATTTCTAGTCTGATCTAGGTTCTAATTTTAAATACAAAAGGTAGTTTCTTGACTCTTAAACAAAAACACCAAACTAGATAAAAATACAAATACGTAGAAACTACCCCAGTCAACCTTCAAGTAGTTAGTAACTAGAGTTACTTGTTTTAGGTTTGACTAGGTTAGAGACAAGGCATATTATTTTGTTGTTTTATTTCCTTTTGTATTTTATCATTATCCTTATCTTTACCATCATTGGAAACACACTCAATGTCCCTTACATCTATGGAATCCATACAACTATAATTCTTCCCAATCATTCATTTGGTTTCTCAAGATAGCTAGATGTGTCTACAAGATCTCCTCAATAATGACTCTACTTTGCATACTGACTGTAGGCACTCTACAGTAGCTATAAGCAACCTATAGGTGAAACCTTTAGTTTTTATGGGCATTTTGTAGTGGCTATAGGCAACCTATAGGTGAAGCCTATAGTTTTTTTGGGTATTCCATAGTGGATAAAGACAATCTGTAGGTGAAGCCTATAGTTGTTATGGGTATTCTATAGTGGCTACACACAACCTATAGGTAAATCCTACAATTAATATAGGCACTTTGTACTGGCTATGATAAAATTGTAGGTGAAGCTTGTGATTTTTATGGGCATATTGTAGTGGTTATGGATTAACCAGATTCTATAGCTTTACATGACACTTTAAATTCTTGTTAGATATAGTCACACCAATATAATTCAATCAAGTAAAATCATCAATAATTCATAACATAAAACACACACACACACACACACACACACACACACACACACACACACACACACACACACACACACACACACACACACACACACACACACACACACACACACACACACACACACATTAATGAACATACAAAATTATAACTCTATTTATTAATTTACATTAGTGATAGATAGTTATGGGATTTACATAGAAAAAGGCATAGACTAATCATGGATGAGGTTATAAAAGTAATAAATTGGTCTCCTCATTAGGTGTATCAAGTTTTATACTCTATAAATGTTTGACTTATATAGTAGATAAATTTATTTTTCTTTTAATCATCAGAGTGAGCAAGCATTGCCCCTAAGGAATGGTCAGTAACAAAGATATAAAGGTAAAAGGGTTGGTCCTCTTTCAAAGGGATAAGAAAATGTGGAAAATAAGGTGCACTTTAAGTGAATCAAAGTTTTATTGATAGTCCTTAGTCCACTTAAAATATGTGTCTTTCTTGAGAAGACAGTGAAAGGGTTGACATCTATCTGATAATTGAGAGATGAAGTGATAGATGGATTGGAGTTTCCCATATAAGCTAAATATTTACTTAAGGTGGGTTAGAGGTGGAATGTTAAGGATCACTCTAACTTTGGTAGGTTTTAGTTAAATTCCTAGAAGAGATATGACAAAGCCAAGAAGATTTCTAAATAGGACCCCAAAAACACATTTATTAGGGTTGAGTCAGACATGTAAATGAATTAGGCACTCAAAAATAATTTTGAAAACTTCTAGATGATCATTGTGATATTTGGATTTCCTAAAGATATCATCTATATAGTCCTCTATGATTTTGTGGATTAGATCATGGAAGATGTAGGCCATTACATGATGGTAGGTTTCTCTACCATTCTTTAGACCGGACAACATGAACTTATAATATAAGGTTCCATATGGGCTGATGAATGAAGTCTTATGATAATCCTTGAGAGAAATCAACATTTTATTATATCTAAAGAAACCATCCATGAGAGATAACATCTTGTGGCCAGCTATAATATCAACAAACTAGTCGATTCCAGGTAGAGGGAAGTCATCATTTGGAAAATTAATGTTGAGATCTTGATAGTCAACATAGAGGCAAAGTCCCCCTATTGGTTTAATGATGTGAAAAATATTGGAAACTCATTAGGGATATTCAATAGGTTGATTAAGATTGATAGATAGAGGTTTTGGAGCTCCTCTTTGATTAGAAGAGTGATACAAGGGTGTATCCTATGAAGTTTTTGCCTAACATGTTTAGAATTAGGATGGATGATGATGTTTTAGAGAGATATGGAAGGATTTATTTCAAGAATATATTTATAAGACCAATAAAATTCTATGCTTCAATCATGAAATAAGGAAGGGTAATCTTGTTCTGAGCAATCTAAGGATTGACCAATATTTACAATGCAAGGATTATCCTAAGTACCCAAGTTGACATTGATAATGGATTCATTAAACATGGTTTGGTTCTTAGGAAGAAGGTATTTATGGATAGAATAAACCATTATACCAAGATAAGTGATAATGGAATCATTATATTTACATTGGATGGTACAAATGGTAGGAGAATAATTTTATACCATTTCAGGATGAATCAGAGGAAAGGTTCTAGTTTGGATGCCCTTTCAATAGGTTAATAGGACTTAAATAATGGTATTGACTAAATAAAAAGTTAGAGGGGATGGTTTCAATATCCTTAAAATTCAAAATAGATGGGGTTGGTGTGGATGAAATGTCCTCCTTCATGGTGGCGATGGGTTTAGGATAATTAGTTGCTTATTTTGGTGGGATGAATCCAAGGCCAAATATCTCATGAGGTTTTTGGGTTTTAATCAGATGTAACTCATGGGGCCCATGTTCATAATGGTCGATACTAAATCCCTTCTAGGTACATCTATGAAGGTACAATTTGATAAATTCTAGTTTGTCCAAATAGGAAAAATCAAATGTAAATGGTTGGATAAAAGAGGTGGTGGATGAAGCAATAAGTGGATGATCAAGTTCCCCATAGATTAAATGTGTTTAAAGGTTTGGAAGCTTGAAAGGGATGATGTTTTTGATGTTGGGATCATAACTAGGATCATGGTAAAAATTCCCATACTCTTGAGGAGTAGGGAAGGTATCTAAGGAGAAAAGATGATACTCTCCCAATGAGAGATGTTGGAATGTAGGTTCTAAGGGGTCCTCTATGGGGATCTAAGAAGAAGAGATTAATGATCTAGTTAAATCTTCATCGATGAGGGTGGAGTTATTTTTGGTTGGTGGTAAGGTGGACGAGTGATGAAGAATAATGACATTGGGTTGATATGTCATGTTTTAAGATGTGAAGGGACTAGGGTTAGCTTGTATGGTGATGACCTAACCCTCATGTTCAAATTGACACATCAATGCCAGGTGGATGAGACACAACTCATGGAGCATATCTAAGGGTGTCCAAGTAAGACATTGTATTATAACTTGCCTTTTATGACATAAAAGAGATTTAGAAGCATGTGAGGTCCCACATAGATGTATAAAAATGATTATTCTCAAGGTTTTGGCCATAGTATCTATTGACGCAGTGGATTACACCCAGGGTAAGATGCCTAGCTCCCACCCTTCCACATGCAATAATGGAAACTCCCCTCTCACCAGTGGGACTAGTGAAGCTGGAGGGGAGAGTCTCTAGATAATGGCTATCTCCCTTTGATGTATCGTTTAGGCCCTAGTTTCTCCTACTGCTAACCAACAAAATGAAAAAAGGGGGGGATGAAAAGGGAGAGAGAGATGTTGAAAATAGAACCTAAGCCTAAAAATGAAAAGGTGATACACTAGAAAAGTGATGACCCACTCAGCTTGGATATACACTTTTCACCAAGAAAAAGTGCCCATACACTTCATCTAAAGTGGGAAGCTCTTTTTTAGTAGTCAGCTGGGATTTTGTGGAAATACAGGGAGGAAGAAAACTACTAGAGGTGTCCTCAGACACACTTATGGTGGCCCATTCACAGGCACCTACATTCCCCTATAGACACTTCTAGCAAACCTATAGAAAGGAGACTTCACAATGCACTGGACATGCTGTGATCAATCTATGAAAGCATGAAAAATAATGACTTAACACAAAAGAAGAAAATAGACATATACTTTAAACTACAAGTGTGGATAGAGGTAAAAAAGCTAAGTCCTGATTCAAGGTAAAATCTGGTAGCTCTGCCTTACAAGCCTGAGATATTTTTGGGTAGAGTTTTTACTTAAGGCTAAGAGAGTGCCCTCCTCTCAAATAAGAATTTTCACAATATATAGAAAGAGGAAAAGAACTTGGCATCTTCTGGGAAAGATTTTGGCGCTCTTTTTGCAAGCTGGCCCATGTGTGCTCTGAGCCTTGGGAAGAGGAGGCCATCTAATTATCAGCTCCTACTTTGACATTGGCATTCCATATTAATGTAAAAACATGGCCACCCGTATTTTCTACAAATAGACTATGGTTTGTCCCCTCATAAATGCCAACTAGAGGAAACATGTTGTGCACTCATCTGGCAATAACTCATCTCCTCTTTGCCACTTGAACTGCTTTATCTCTTTTCGCACCTTGTCTCATCTTGGTTTTATCTCCTTCTATTCTTTTATCCCTTAGGGGTGATCTTTTGGTAGGTCACTACATTCCTTGGGGTCTTTTTAGGGTTGGCACTTAGGCAATTCAAAAGCAAGTAGCTATTTCACTATCTTAAAATTGATGTTTGCACAACCATCATCTTGAAATTGAAAACCCAACGGCTAGTCTGTATCCTTAAAATTGATGGCTTTCAAGAGTCCCATCCTTGGCAGAAATCCTTCAGGTCTTTTCTATGGATTTCTTCCCATAGACATTTTTCACGAACAATTTTCCTACAGACAAAAAGTCTACAAGAATTGTCTCAGTCTTTTGTCCTTTTGTTTTGGGTTCTTTAGCTTCTCTTTATGCTGGCAGCCTTCCCCTAAATTCCTTTAGACTTTTTGTCTGAAGGAATTCCTTCAGACAAAAAGTTTTAAAGAATTCATGTTTGTCAAAATTACAAAAAACTTACCCTTTGTGGCTATCTTTCCTTTGAAGTGCTTCCTACCCTCTACAAGGGCTTTTGAACCCAGAACTGCCCTCTGCAAGGGCACTTGCCCTTCAACTTTGGAACGCCCCTTTGAACCAAGCCATTGAACCAACCCATTAAACCAAAAATGGTTTAATGGTTCAATAGTTCAATGGTTCAACACTATACGCTGAGTCTTTGAACCATTCACTTGAACCAACCATTGAATCAATCCATTGAACCAGTTCAATGGTTTAACACTGTGCACCAAGCCTTTGAACCTTTCACGGTGAAACAAGTGATTGACCCCATGATTGAACCAAGTGTTGAACCCACTAATTGAACCAAATGTTGAACCCACTAATTGAACCAAGTGTTAAACCATTTGATTGAACTTAAATGTTGAACCAATCCATTGAACTTTGCCGATTGAACTAAGCGTTGAACCTAGTGGTTAAACCAAGTGATGAACCAAGGCCGATTGAACCAAGGTGTTAAACCAAGGAATTGAACTAGTTCAATGGTTCAATGATGCCAACCTTCCTCATGATTTTCTTCAGATAATAGCCTGAAGAAGCCTTGTAAAACCTAGCACTATCTGAAATTGATTCTTCATGTGCCAAAAGACTAACCTTGCATAATTTATAGAAATCCCTGTGAAGTCCATAAAAAACCTATAGAGTCCATAGAAATGGACCTACAGAGTCTGTAGAAACCTCATTGCTAAGTCCATAGAAATCTAAGCTCTATAGAGTCCATAGAAATGGACCTATAGAGTCTGTATAAATTTTGTAGAGTCCATAGAAAATAGACCTATAGAGTCTATAGAAATTCCACCTACAGAGTCTATAGAAACTTCACCTATAGAGTCCATAGAAATAGACCTGCAGAGTCCGTAGAAATTCCTAGACTTGTGAAAAATCAAAAAATGAATTGGCCTAGAACAACAGGGGAAGAAGGGGACCAATTTTTGACCTGTTGGGCAAAAAATGGTCAACAAATTGGTGACTCCCAGGGGAAGCATGCCTGCTATGCTTAGAGACTAGTTTCCTTGTAGTTCATTGGGCACAAAGTTAGAATGTAACTTTGAAGAAAGGTTAGCAACAGCCCCAAAGATCTAAAAATCAAACATGAAGCTTTTACCCCACACACAAAGGAAAGCACACAAGGCTACAAACACTACTTGTGCAAACTGCACTTAGGGAAAGCAAGAAAATAAATTGAAAGCAAACTATTATGTATAACTAACTAGGTGTATTTGCTTCCCTCTTAGATCAAAGGGAAAACTTCTTAAGTCCCCTTCCTGGCAAGAAGACTTATGGTGCCAGAGAAGTGGCTGAATGAAAAGGAGATTTGGTGACCTGTTCCTCTTGCATGTCACCTGGGTTGGCTTGTATTCGAGTGGATCAGATTCAAATATGCTTCCAAAATATACATACTTTGTTTATTCTTGGAATCTTGTTGAATTCTAGTCTTTCATGCTGGTACATTTCACCAAGAAATCAATGGTTGTTGGCTCATTACCATAAGCCCATTGATATGTATAACTCCCTTGCAATGCATCATGGTCTGACCCATTTCCTTCTGCTTCATTAAAGACACTATCAGACTCATCCTCGATTTCCTCTTAGCCTTCTTGAAGAAGGGTGACTGTGATGATGTCTGAAATGGAATCACAAACTGATTGCTCATCCCACAGAACATCACCTCTTTGTTTAAAAAAATCTTATTCAAGGCTTTCCTCAAGGGAGACTAGCCTCTCCTTTTCCTCCTCAAAGATCAGGATCTCTAGATGTTCAAAGATATTCTCCTAATCCTTCTCTAACCTAGGCTCCCTAGCATAATAGTCCTCCTCATCGAAATAACAAGGAAGTTCATCAAACAGAGGGGAAGAGAACTCACCATGCTTATGTTCCTCATATTGCTAGAACATCTGCATGTATGCATGCCCTGTGTCTTCTCCATTACTGATGAGGTCTTCACAAAGAGCATCAATGATGATTTCTTCTTCATTATCACTTATGATAGCCTCCTAAGAAACTATAGATTGGATCTTCTGCTCCTCACTCACCTCTTGTAGAATAGGTTCCTCCCTGAGAAGGGGTGAAGTGAAACAACCATATGGAAAGGGAGGCAATCCTTGAGCTAGAATCAAATGATTCTCCTCCTTCTAATTGGCTAACAATTCATAAATATCAGGTGTAGCCTAATATCTCTCTTGGAAATGTGTAGGTGGGGTGTGTTCAGACATGGAATGTGCCATTGGGTCTAAACCATACATCACACATTGGCTGAGGAATCTCTCTCTGAATTCCAACTCTATAATTCTCCTAGCCATATCCTCTTAGAAGAGTCTTTCCCAGAGGTCACCAAAATCATCATGAGTAAGAGTAGCCTCATCTTCCTCAATGTTTTGAGAAAAACCCTTCTTCTCCTCCTCCCTGCCCCATGATTCTACTATTTTCTTCCAGTTTAGGATCTTAGAATTGGAATTTTGCTCCTGTGAACAGGCAGTAACTTTGTTTTCTCCAAGGTCCTAGGGCTCCTCCACAAGGTCTAAAAGTTCTATCTCACTTTCACGAAGTAGTCTCATCTTAGCCTTTAAATCTTAAATTTGTTTAGCTAGACTATCCTGAAAGAGTCTTTCTTGGAGGTCACCAGCATCATCATGTTGAGTAGGACCAGTTTCAAGAGAGATGTGATAGTTCGTAATGCTCCCCCCAAAGGAAAATTCATGATCTAAGGAGTTTAGAAGGTTCATATCCATGAGAGGTTGTTTTATTTCCCTTTGATGCTTGAAGACTAGGTGTACGGGGTCAAGAGCAGGGTTGATTGATGCATCAAATGAGCTAGACTGAGCAAGTGCCATCTGATAAAAAGGATTTGGTGTACAAGAGGGGGATTTCTTTAGGATAAGAGGGGGCATGTAAGGCTAACTACCTTACATGAATGGATTACTCCACTTTGCTACCTCCTCCTCCATGGATTGCAAAGCCTGAGCTTACCTAAACAAACATGCCTCTTTGCACATTAGGTTCTGTTGAAAACCATACTGCTCATCTAGTCTATCTATTTCCATTACCTACTTCTCAAACTCCAGTGCCACCTCCCTTATCATTGAAGGGAAACTAGGAGAGCTGCTTGAGGAGATTCCCTAAATATTTGGAGCTTGATCATAGTCATATGAAGGAATACAAGGTCCATGATTTTGTGCAAAGGAATTATACATACACAAAGTGATTTTTGATGGCACCATGTTGCTTAACCAGTATATTCAACTTGGAATCACCATTGGTGTTGATGTAAAGCCTCCAAAGGCTGGTTGGTTGAAGAACACACCAAAAATTCCTTAACTCTTTAGACAAAACTTGTCCTAGTTGGTCCCACTGGGTGTGCCAAAAACTATTGATGCAGTGGATTGCACCTGGGGTAGGACACCTAGCTCCCACCCTTCCACACGCAATAATGGAAACTCCCCTCTCATGTATGGGACTAGCAAAGCTGGAGGGGAGAGTCATAGATATGGGTTAGATCCCTCTGATGTATCCTTTAGGCCCTAGTTTCTCCTACTGCTAACCAACAAAATGAAAAAAGGGGGGCATGAAAAGGGAGAGAGAGATGTTAAAAATAGAACCTAAGCCTAAAAATGAAAAGGTGATACACCAGAAAAGTGATGACCCACTGAGCTCAAATATACACTTTTCACCAAGAAGAAGTGCCCATACACTTCATATAATGTGGGAAGCTCTTCTACAACAGTCAGCTAGAGGTCCATGGAAATACAGGGAGGAAGAAAACTACTAGAGGCATCCTCAAACACACTTATGGTAGCCTATTCACAAGCACCTACATTCCCTTGTAGACACTTCTAGTAGACCTATAGAAAGGAGACTCTGTAATGCACTAGACATGATGTGATCAATCTGTGAAAGAATGAAAGACAATGACTTAACACAAAAGAAGAAAATAGACATATACTTTAAAGTGCAAGTCTAAATAGAGGTAAAAAAGCTAAGTCATGATTCAAGGTAAAATCTGGCAGCTCTGCCTTACAAGCCTGAGATATTTTTGGGTAGAGTTTTGCCTTAAGGATAAAAGAGTTCCCTCCTCTCAAATGAGAATTTTTACAATATATAGAAAGCGGAAAAGAACTTGGCATCTTTTGGGAAAAATTTTGGTGCTCTTTCTACAAGCTGGCCCATGTGCGCTTTGAGCCTTGGGAAGAGGAGGCCATCTGATTGTCAACTCCTGCTTTGACTTTGGCATTCCATATTAATGTAAAAACATGGCTATGCCTCTTTTATACAAATAGACTATGGCTTGTCCCCTCATAAATGCCAATAAGATAAAATATGCCACGTCGTTCATCTGGCAAAAAACTTGCCTCCTCTTTGCCACTTAAACTGCTTTATCTCTTTCTGCACCTTATCTCATCCTAGTTTTATCTCCTTCTACTCTTTCAGCCCTCAGGAGTGATCTTTTGGTGGGTCACTACATTCCATGGGCTCTTTTCAGGGTTGGCCCTTAGGCAATTCAAAAGCAAATGGCTATTTCATTGTCTTAAAATTGACGTTTGTGCAGCCATCATCTTGAAATTGAAAACCCAATAGCTAGTCCATCTCCTTAAAATTGATGGCTTTCAAGACATCACAGTCCTTGGAAAAAATCCTTCAGGTCTTTTTTGTGGATTTCTTCCCGTCAACTTTTTCTATAGACAATTTTCCTGTAGACAAAAATTCCATGAGAATTGTCTCAGTCTTTTGTCCTTTTGTTTTGGGTTCTTTGGCTTTTCTTTGTGCTAACAGCCTTCCCTCGAATTCCTTCAGACTTTTTGTCTGAAGGAATTCCCTTCAGATAAAAAGTTTGAAAGAATTCATGTTGGTCAAAATTTTGAAAAACTTACCCTTTGTGGATATCTTTCCTTTGAAGTTCTTCCTGCCCTCCGCAAGGGCTCCTGAACCTAGAACTGCCCTCCACAAGGGCACCTGCCCTTCGACTTTGGGATGCCCCCTTAAACCAAGCCATTAAACCAACCCATTGAACCAAAAATGGTTCAATGGTTCAACACTATGTGCTGAGCCTTTAAACTGTTCGCTTGAACCAATCATTGAACCAATCTGTTGAATCAATTCAACAATTCAACACTATGCACCGAGCCTTTGAACCTTCTGTAGTGAACCAAGTGATTGAACCCGTGATTGAACCAAGTGTTTAACCCATCGATTGAATGAAATGTTGAACCCATTGATTGAACCAAGTTTTGAACCATTTGATTGAACTTAAACATTGAACCAATCCATTAAACTTTGCCGATTGAACCAAGCATTGAACCTAGTGGTTGAACCAAGCGATGAACCAAGGCATTGAACTGGTTCAATGGTTTAATGATGCCAACCTTCCTCATGATTTTATTAAAATAAGAGCCTGAAGAAGCCTTATAAAACCCAGCACTCTCTAAAAATGATTCTTCATGCGCCAAAAGACAAACCCTATAGAGTTCATAGAAATCCTTGTGAAGTCTGTAGAAAACCTATAGAGTCCGTAGAAATGGACCTGCAGAGTCTATAAAAACCTCATTGATAATTCCATAGAAATCCAAGCTCTACAGAGTCCATAGAAATGAACCTACAGAGTTTTTAGAAATAGACCTAAATAGTCTATCGAAATTCTATAGAGTCCATAGAAAATAGACCTACAGATTTTGTAGAAATTCCACCTACAGAGTCCATAGAAACTTCACCTGCAGAGTCTATAGAAATAGACCTACAGAGTCTGTAGAAATTCCTAGAATTGTGCAAAATAAAAAAATGAATTGGCCTAGAATAACAAGGGAAGAAGGGGACCAATTTTTGGCCTGTTGGGCAAAAAATGGTCAATAGTATCATTAAAGGAATAAAGGACCACTATGGTTCACAACATAATATTCTTTGGTATCTATATTTGGTCATAAGCATGAGAGGAGATAATATTGATACTAACTCCCTGATAAATCATCACCCTTTTAATGTAGGTTTGATTGATGTATGTAGTGATGAAGAGAGGTAGATTTGGATCCTCGGGGTGGATATAGGGTATCTCTAAATCCTTGAAAGTGACAAGGGTGTAGATTTTAAGAGCACAAAAAAGGAGGTAAGGGGTTGAGGGTCTTTAGTTTTTACCTTTATAGACTATAAGGCCTTTATCAGTGCTTGGATATGATCAAGTGAGGCATTGATCAATTCATATAGGTTCACCTTCACTATTGTCTGGTGAAGCTATTTTAGAACTATTCACTAAATATACTTAGAAGGGTTGGAGGAAGTTGTACCCAAAATGGATATTTTAGGTTTTAGTGAAGGTGAAAGTGAAGCTACTTGAGTCTAGTTGGAAGGTTGAGGGGTGGAAGGATATGTCCATGGAATGGACACTTTGGCCTTTCCATTATCCTTTTCTTGGGCTTGAGATCAGGTGAGCATATGGATGGTGTGGATGAGAAGAAGTGTTTGTCCAAAAGGTTGATTTAGTTCTTCCTCACTCTTGGTTAGTTTGGTTTTTCAACTATAGGTTAGTTTAGTTTCTCAACTATTGTCTAGTAAAAACCATATGAGAAATAGAAAGGAATAAAAAAATATCACCACTTAAACATAAAGAAAATAAAATAAAAAATATCTCAAGGTAATCAAAACATACACTAGAATGCATTTTGAAATCTTAGGGTACCTTTTATCTCATTTTTCGATTATGCCTTAGTTGGAAAGTGTGAAAAAGAACTTGGTTTGTAGAATAGGTACTAGAAAAGAAGTCTATAGTTGATTTTAGGTGTTTAAGGCCCTTAAAATGATATGCGTTGGAAATAAATCATGGGTTGGCATTGGGGCCTACCCCCTCACTTCACATACTATAGTGATATGGGTGTCAAGAGCTTAGCCAATACATATCAATTTCTAGAGTTTAGACTCAACCAGAGAACTGAGTTTTTGTTTCTCTTCTTGGTAATGACCTCTAAGTAAGATAACTAAAGGGTGAAGGTGATCCACTAGGAGATATAACCCTATTCAATACTTATGTTAATTGTTATAATGATTTTATCATTTTAAGTGGTTTGGTATTGTGTGATAAAGAAGTGAAGATACAATTGAATTAATTTGCCTTTAATTTTAAATATATTAGCTAAACATGTAACCAACCAATGTATGAAAGGTTTATTTTATACCCAAAATAAATTGTGTTCTATTTATATGAGCATAGAATAAGGAAGAAAAGGGCACCTAGATGCTACTATGTCTCATTGGGCATGCCATATTGTTTCTCTTAATTTCAATTTATTTTTTATTAAGGAAGAAGTAAAAAAACTAAATGTGGGTATGGTAGAAGAACCTATTTTTTATGCAAACATGATTGATATGGTTTGGAAGAATGACCTAGAGATAAGAAATCACTAATATAAAGGGGTTTTTATATGGATATCAAGGTAGATTTCATAACAAGAACTAGATCCAAGAAGCATGAGCTTATGAGGAGGTTGTCAATCCACACTCTTAAAAGAATTAAGTTGAAAGAAATAAAGATGAATTACTTGCATCAAATGATAGAAAATACTGAAAGAAAATACAAGAAATAAATTCTTGATAAAATAAATAAACTAATTATAACAATAAATAGGTCAATATTAATGTTAAATGGGTCAGGTCAGGTCCAAAAAATAGGCAGAGACTCTATGAATAGGTATAAGGTTGGAAAGTGGAATTTGGTTGGGATTAAGAATGTGGAAATATATTTTTGTTATTTCCTACCATAGTGAACATTAGAATTTGGGATGACCATCAGTGGTTAAGGTGACTTTTAGTAGTTAGGGTGACCGTCAGTGGTTATTGTGGGTTCTATGTATGTTTAGAAAAGGTTATAGAATGGATATAATAAAGTGTTGAAGGTTTTTTTGGGTTCAAGGGGTCAAAGGGTTGGAAGATACGAGGTAGAAGGGTTTGGTTCAAGTAGAGACATCAGGGATCAAATAGAAAAAACTTGAAATATAAAATGTACCTAGTTTGTTTCTTCATGACTGATGGTAGACTGAGAAGTAATTTTAGCAAAGTAGTCATACTTCTCCTAAAGAATAATTTTCATAGAGATTTAGGTATATATCATAGCTTCAAAATTATCTTAGGAAGACCTGTAAATAATTTCTTGATGCTATAAGCTCTTGATTATTGTTGGTTGATAGCTTGATTACTAAATTCTTAGATCCCATTTCACCTCCTGCTCCCCTCCTTTTATAGGCAAAGATAGATGGAGGTAGAAGGTTATATATGAGGATTGGTTGGTGGTTATAATGTGTTATATTTCCATCCATATTAAATTATGACATGTTAGCTTACACACAACTTAATTTATCTTTGTTTAGATAGGGAAGACCTGACTGTCAGTGGTCAGGGTGACCATCGATGGTCAAGATGACCATCAACGGTCAAGGGTTCAAGGTTAAGTGGGGTAAAAGGTTAGGTTAGTAAGTTGGTTTAGATTTTTATCTAAAATAACTTATGGTCATGGTCAAAGGTTGGATAATGGTCTGATCCATGGGTGTTTCAACATCTAGAACCATCATGTGTGATTTTCTAGTGTCTACATAAAAATTTGAAATATAATTAATGGGAATGTCCTTTTTTTACCCTAATTTTTATTAATGGTTTAGATTAATATAATTAATATATAACTTTGAAATATAATTAATATTATAATATATGGAATTCAAACATATATTTGAATGCAAACTATTTAAAAATGACTCTTATGATTTGATCATGGTATGTTCTAAATATGCAAATTAATTAACCTTTATGTGGGTATGTATTTTTTACTCTAATTTTGATTAATGGGTTAGATTAATATAATTAAGATAGAAATTTGAAATGTAATTAATACTATAATATATGGAATTCAAGAATATATGTGAATATGAATATGAAATGATTCTTATAATTAACCATCATCTGGGTATGTCCTTGTTTTACCCTAATTTTTATTAATGGTTAGATTAATATAATTAAGATATAACTTTGAAATATAATTAGTATTATAATATATGGAATTCAAGAATATATTTTAATTTAAAGTATTGAAAAATGATTGTTATGATTTGATCATGGCATGTCTTAAATATAGAAATTAATAAAGAGATAACATTAATTATCTTTTTTGGTTACTTGTTAGTTGTGCATGTGTCATATAAATGGAAAAAAAGTATAATCAATCATCTTGCTCTCTCAGTTTAAGAATTAATCTACTATGTATATTAGGAAAATTTTGTAAGATCTACTCTATATCATAAGTTGATACTAACATGTTATTTTTAAATAACCTATGTGAAAGTGTAGCATAATTAATGTATAATCACATTTAACTATCTTTATTTTCTATATGTTTTTGATCCCAAAATCTGATGACACACATAGATCCATAAATAAACCTCATTTGTATTGAAACCCTAGATGTATTTATGAAGAATAGAAACCTCAAAAATGGGGAAAGTTTACTCTATTGATATTACCCCAATCACCCTCATCTTATGATTGGTTTTTCCCTTTATATCCAATAATTTGAGGGAAAGTGGCACCTAGTTATACAACTACTTTAATTGTTTAATTTTTCCTTTGCTATGTGTATGTAGGTAGTTACTATGTTTGGTAACTAATAATTATTTCTTTGACTTGATTTTATAGTGATGTAAACTTGCATTATGAATAATACTAGTGATAGGTATGCAAATAAGGAAGAAGAGGGTGTAATTTATTAAAGTTTAGTAGTGTATTGATAAGTTCCAAATAGATACATGATGGATTTGAAATGATGCATTGAATTTTTTATATATACATTTATTTTAATAATATTCATTCCATAAACATACTAGGATTATGGGTTGACCCTAAACATGGGTATTATTTTATAAAAAAATTATTACTAGGACTGGGATGGTTCTGACTAGTGTGGGTGATTTTCAACTATCAATAATGATCATAACAATTAAAATTGACCTAAGTATAGATAGAATACTATGGGAGTATATATGTCTATGTATGATATTTAGTGGGTTTAAAGTATAAATTGAGGTTCATGTAGGTGCATAATAATATAATGGAAGGATTGACTCATAATATATCATGCAAATGTAAGATGATTGTGAATTAGTACCTTTTTTAGGTGCTAAATTCATGTGTGGTAAATGTGTGTTATGATTACCATTGTTAATTATTTAATACTATATCTTAGTATCTAAAAATGTCCCCATTTTATTCTAGTAATGAGATTTATAGAGTAAAAGGATAAAATATACCTGAATGCGTACAACACACTTTTAATTTTTGGGAGATAGATATGAATTTGTAGTTTCACTATAGAGAAACATAAAATGAGAATGAAGTATCCAATGTCCATATTTGAATTTTTAAATCTAAAAATTGAAAGAGTAAGGGCTAGAGTACACATTTGTGTTCATGGAAACTAGGTTGTCTTTGTAGATTACTAGAGATTATGGTTCCTCATTAAAGTAGGTGATTTATGAGTGATCATGCCCCAAACTTATGTATCCATGTATGATCTTAAGTTGGGAAGGAAACATGAACCAAAACTCATGAATGTGGGTAAAATTACATAATGTAATAACTCAAATAAATATGTAGGAAAATGATAGAAAGAATTGATCAAGAAAGGTTAAACTAAAAAAATAAAACATTATGCAAGTAAATGAGAGAATCAATTAAGCAAGGTTCACTCAAAAATGAATCAAAAACTACATATGGATTAAATATTCAAATCTAACTTTCCACTCTATATGAATTAATTTAGATCCATGTAAATAAAATAACAAATCATGATCACAAAGCAATGAACAATGTTCATGCCTCCATCATATACATAAATTATGTTAAATTTGAAGTGGAATGATAACTATTTATCATTAAACTACAAGTTTTTTGTATATGTACATGAACACACACACACACGTGTGTGTGTGTGTGTGTGTGTGTGTATGTATATATATATATGTATATATATATATATATATGTATATATATGTATATATATATATACATATATATATATATATATATATATATACATATATATATACATACATATATATATATACATATATATATATATATATATATATATGCATATATATATATATATATATGTATGTATATATATATGTATATATATATATATATATATATATATATAATATTCCCATGTACTATGTATCTGCATTCCAATGTCCATTATGTATTATAAATAATCTGATATTTTAACCATATAAATCACTAAAGACTATAAAAACAAGTACTATGTTATGATTGTTTTACTCATGGAGGCTTATGTTTTTAAGATAAACACTTAGTAATTCCCCCACCCCCCCTCTTTTGAGATGTGGGATGTATCCTATAGTTCATTTATCTCAAAATAATAATTAAATGTACCATGTCATGTATAAATATAGCATCTTATAATATCATTTGATCATATACATAAAATTTCGATCATAGTAATGTAGGTATCAATCAAGGCATGTAAGTGTCATGTAAATGTATCAATGAAGCATGTAGTATAAGTTTATATTAATAAAAATACATAATAAAAATGTAATAAATAGATTATGGCACCCCTTAATGTCATCAAGATCAACAATATCAATAATTATTTGTAACACATAGGACAAAGAAATGCATAAAAAGGACATAAAATGGTTAATAAGCAAGGTTGCATTTCACATGCATGAAGACATAAATTTAGGGACATCAGTAGATGTCACAACATGTAAGTCCAATATCCACACATAATAATTCCACTCAAATTAATCTATCATGTAAAAGAGTAACAATATTAATCGAGCATTTAACAAGGGGCTAGTCTAAATTATCCATATTTATCAATTTCATATCATAGTTAAATGGCATATCATTTGACACTATGTAATAAATAATTAAATAAGAATTCATGTGTAATAAACTTAGGTGGGGAAATATGATATAAATTTCATATAAATATATAACCTATAATAATGAAACTTGTGAAATGAGATGGCCCCAATGTGGCCATTAGGTAGAAGAGAAAACCAAACATTTATATGACCAAGTGTAACCTATTTGTCTTTCAAAGCTCTTAGATACTATTAAATGAATCTATGTATGTAAATCCTATATCATCTACTAAAACATGTGATAAATAACATATATAAAAATTTAAACTAGTCAACATGTCATGCTCACGTCCTAATTTTGTATTGTTGTTAAATATTTGAATGTTTTCATATTTGATAATTATTTGATTTGATTTTTTATTTTTTATTCTTAGAATGTTTTAAATTTGGAATTATCTATTTGAAAATTTCATCTTCATTATAATTGAGATCATCATTTCCTATTTTTCCCTTGAGGTTATATAATTACATTATATTTTTTCTTCCTCTTGTTCTAATTGGTCCATTAATATGTCTTTAGTCAATTATGAATATTTTTCCTCTATATTTTACACATCACCATCATGTTAGATTATAATAATTATTTATTCATGGATAAAAGTTATATGATAGTTGGTTTAATCCACTGTATCTTGCATATGTTGTAACAAATGTTTTCCTAATGTGAATAACACTCTATATTTATGGGGGCATGACTCCATATGGGTGTATTTAAAAAAAAAGGCCGACAATTAAATTAGTAAAAAATATGTGGTATGGGCCACTATGTGTTATGTTGTAAACTATATAATTTAATGTCATAATTGTTGTAAACCTCTTACACTACATATTATGTGCTGTTGATTATCATCAATTTGAAAAGTTTTTGTAATATTCACCCTCCATGAATATGTTAATATATATTGGGTCTTGTAGAGGATAATTTTTAGTTATTATTTTTATATAAATGGCCTTTATAAGACTTGATAATATTTTTTTCCTATCAATTTTGTAAAATACTAATAATTCCTTTATCCTTGTATTTGTGAATCTATTTTTCCAATGCCTCATAATGATCATTATCTATGTCTTGTGATTATATGATAGATACAATAGAATTTTCATTTTTGATTTAAAATTCACCCCATAGATCGATGTCAGAGAATATTTTAATGTGATAATATTATGGTTAGATAGCAACTGTAGTACTATACTAAGTGATTTTTTTTAGTTTTAAATATATTTAATGATTTTGTAGTCTTAAAATATATGAGTTTCCATACTATTTCTTTATTATATTTATCTTTATATATCCAATACTTTGTGATAATGTTACAACTATGGCTTCATATTTTAGATATGCTCATAGTATGCCATTGTTACCTTTCCTTTGTCTACAATTTTTTTGTGTATCCTTATTAATTTCTATTTTTTCCTTATTATTTATATATAGAATCATAATGATATGTTATAACTCCCATAGTTTTTAATAAGGTATGAGATAAGTATTCCTCTGAGTAATTAAATATTAACTTTCATATCTAATCATCTATCATATATTTCCATGTTGATATCTTTTTTCATCATTGTCATAATAATATATAACCATGAAATCTTAATTTTTTGAGCTCACTAGTAGAGGGGAGATAGGTAATAGGTTATAGTTGTTCTAGATTAATTATGATTATCTTTATGCCACAAATTTTTGTGTTACACTTAGTTCCTTATTTTTTTTATTTTATTCACCCACCTATTATGCATACATATGATATATTAGAATTGATTATGATGGATAAATGATAGTAGGATATTTCAATTTTGATTTTGATTGATCTTCAGAAGTGTATATGACATTTGATTATGTAGCACCTCAGGATTGTACACTTGGAAAATGTAAACCCTAGATATTCCTCTTAGTTATACACATCCCTTAATTTTGTAAGCCTCATATCTAATTTATCTTATTCCCCTTTGGCCTATCTCTTAGTATGACTAGCCTTATATTGATGACATGGATATCCCATCTTGCATAGAATGCTTAAAATGTACTTACTAAGTTTGTACTTATTCTCCTACTCCTTGGAAATTAACATCATGGATATACATTAGTATCAACATTATTATCATGACCTAACACAAGGTCTAGTGTACTAAAGTCATTCAATTTGAAAATGAAAATAATTAAAATAGTCATCCTAAGTGTTTTAATGTGAGTTATCACTTAATAGGATTGGTATAAGTATAATATAAACCCTCATTAATTCCAAACATGTAGAACACCTAGAAATTAGACAAAAAGGGATCACAAAAATCACTTAAATTACAAAATCTTTCTTATTCTATCCTTTTTTTATATCCATCAAAAGAACAACCTAACTATAGGTCTGAAGTACTAAAGGAGTAGTCATAAGGTCTTATTTTCTATGTTACAAGCTAGGTCATTATTATAATTAGTTTACTCATTACATTATTCATATACAAGCCAACACATAGGGGATAATTAAATGAGTCTGAGGCCCTTTTCTATAGTATTGATGTAAGAATCACCCTTTCATAGTGGGGTGACTGAAACAAAACCATGTTATTACTAACCCATTTCCCTTAATGTCACATTGAATATGGAAAGATAGGTATTTATTGTTTCACTAGGAGTAATAGTCTATGACCCAAATCTAAATGCACTAGAGTGAAGGTGAAGCCAAACCCAAAAGCATCTAGGTGTTCACATCCTATTTTAGTTGATATTTTGTAATGGAAACTAGTGTTAAACCCAAATAGTAGCATCTATGGAACCATCCCATACTGACACAACTATCTAGAGAGTGAGAGACACTGGATCCAAAATTTGACAAATGTTCTATGACTGTCTTCCAACCTAATTTCTACATGTTCTATATCCAACATTGTGTTAGCATTATATCTAATTAAGTACTATATTTTAAGTAATTTTTATATCTATATCTAACATAATTATACATTCCATTAATATCATGTCTTATTTTATTAAATTTAATATATGGTACATCTAAGTTTAGCACATTAATTGGCCTACTATAGATATGATATTCTCCATTATTACCTATCATTTCTAATCCTTAACCCAATCTATGCAAGTAAGGATTCCTTATCCTAAACTAGCGTTAAAATTTTGGTGAAATTGATTTGTGTGAATATAATTTTTTCTAATTCTTAGGGTTTTAAACCATCTAAGGTTTTATATTATTGTAGTTTTTAATTTTCTATTGGTATTATTTTTCATGTAACCTAGTCATATCCCTATATTGGGGGGTGTGTTTATTGAACATATTTATCTTCCCATCAACCCATACAAGATGTCTCAAATCAATTAGGGATATCATCCATTGGATCATGATGATACCCATGTTGACAATGAAAAAATATTGGTAGGGTTATAATAGAAAAATGATTATGATAAATAAAATTTAGAAACAAATGAAAATGACCAGGTAGACAATGCCCAAGTGCATTAAAATACAATGTTTCATGAGTGCATTCGAAAAAACCCTAAATATCTCAATAAAACCTTAAAAATATACTTGAGGCAAAAAATTCAAAAACTTTAGTGGATACATACCTCCCCTTGAACACATTACAACTCAATACATCTAATGGGGGCATAAATTATGTGTTTCAACCTTTTTTTCCCTAAAATCACTATTTATACATCCATTATGAACTTACTTTTTATTTCAACACAAATACCAGTTTTAATGCCCATTATAACTCAAAACATGTTTCCATCCCCTATGGTGATTTCTCAAATTACTAATCAAAATCCCAATAGGAATTTAGTTCAATCACTCCTTCAAGTTGTAGATACCTTGCAATACAAGGTTAAAAACATTGAACAAATGGATTTAAAGTCTTTACATGCCATATATGTTTAACATGTGTTGCATAAACCTATTACACTTGAAATATCTTTGTACCCTTTACCAACTAGATTTTTTGCACCTAAGTTCATATTTTATAATGGAAAGGGTGATCCTAAACAACATCTTAAAACCTTGTATGTGGCATGCCTTGTTTATGATTCCAATAATAAACTTTTGTCATATTTATTTTGAATGAGCCTCAATGACTATGCTTTCATGTGATTTTATAACTTACCTCTCTAATTTGTGAAATAATTCAAACCTCGTGTAGATAATTTTCTGGCATACTTTTCTATTAATATTATAAAAAACGTTCCCTATGATCAAATTATAAAGATAAAATAAGGAAATAATGAACAAATGAATGAATATGTCTTGAGATATAAGACAATGCTAGCATAAATGACCAATTCTATGGTAGACAAAGAGTTGTGAGACATATTCAATCAAATTTTATATGGTCTTTTACATGATTATATTATTTTCAAAAACTCTCAATATTTCGTTGACTTATTCCATGTTGTATGGTACTATGAAATGAAGATTATGTCATTGAATGTTCTCAAGTGTGTATCAAAAACACTAACTATATCTACATCTAGTAAAAAATTTACAATTAAACCAAGCTATAAGGTAAAACCTCATAATCATAAAAAAGAAACAACCACCATGGTTAACACAAATTCATAATAACATATTCATATTATCCTATATAACACACCAAGGATATATTTTACATGTTTATTTAGGCCTCATAATTTAATACTCCTATGGTTTCTGGAGTGTCATCTTATATCTCTCCCTCCTCTTATAGATGTTGATTTAAATAGAACTCTACCCAAAGGATATGATGAAAATGCTTATTTTGAATATCACCAAGGCCCTGGGCATTATACAAATATATTTTTTATCATAAAGCATAAGATACATGACCTCATAAATCACCAACATGTTACATTTGATTATCCTCTAAAGGAATCATGTTTACAACCTAGTGATCACCATAAATAAAAAATATTTAAAAATCCTTTGAAAAACCATTATAAGAAGGAACCATAATTTCAAATGGAATATAATACACATATTCCTCCATCATACTAGAAAAACCCATTATATGGGGTTATTGATAATTAAATATGACTTATACCTCCTATTATTCAAAAACCTACCATCTCCTTGGATGATAGTGAAATTAAGGATGATGACTCTAATATCCATTCTCTATTCATTTAATCATATCTTGAAAAACACAACATATGTATTGTTGTGATTGATAATTATGCAAGTGAAAATGTTTACACCATGACATTACTTACACATTTGTGTAATACTCGTCATGATTTACACCTCTCCATTAAATTAGTCAAAACATTCAATGGGACCTCTAGAAGGTTTTTATAGAGATTGATCCACCTATATAGTTTAGTCCCACACATGTGGTTACTAATTTCTTAGTTATACATTATACATGTGTCTTTGACATATTTTTGGGATGACCTTGGACACACACTCTTTGAGTATTACCTTCTATAGTGCATGGGTTTATTAAGTAAATTCATGCCAATCAGATAATTTTAGTTTTTATTTTTCCATATGAGAATGCTCTTAAGAAAGACAAATTCATACATAAATAGTTAATTATCATGATTTTTTAAGTCTAATCCACCAAAATGGGTAATTAATAAGAAATCCCCTTTACTAGGTATCCAATACTTCTGAGACCCTTACATTAGAGAAAGATGATGAGTTCCATAGAATCCTCATATTTTATGCACCATATTCAGATATTACAAGATCCTAAAAATGTTCATACTATTTTTATTCTAAATAAATAACAAAGTACATAGAGATGGGTTCTAAGAACCCCTATTCTTTTTATTGGTACTTATTGACCTTAGAGTCCTATTATATATATGCTGAGCATCATATATACTATATTAACATATATTCCATCTATACATGCTCCTTGGTAGTACCACCAATTTATTACAATTGAATCTAAGTGGGGAAATACCTATAATCATCTTTTGTATAAGATCATAGGATGATATTGTCCCTGAAAAATACCAAAAAAAATAAAAACATTCCAAAAAATAAAAAATATAAAAAAAAATTCAATGCCTACATGATTTATTGGCTCCTTGGAATCTATTTATTAGCTCCATGTTTATGGATAACATATAATTTAATCCTATATGCACATATACATGCATGCATAGATACATCATACACTTATGGGCATTGGGATTTCTCTCTACTAACACCACCAGGTTATTAGGGGCATCCATCTTTTATGATATTGATACACATATGTTATATGATTAAATTATCACTCTATGT